>LPNX010276684.1:138731-153430 GCA_001517045.1 Pseudotsuga menziesii
TATACTATTTATGTACAATATTATTCATCATTATTCAATGGAAGGATACACTCCAATATTCATCTCTTCATTCATGTGATTCGGTCTATTTTCTTCTCTCTATTTTTTTTGTGTGTGCTTGTGACAATTCTTAGTAGAAATATATATTTCTTATGCTTCTTCTTAGCATCATTTCTCAAAGAATTGATCTATTTTTTCTACATGGTATCCAAGCAGCAAGGTTTATCAAGTTCTACATATTTGAAAAGTGCATCCAATCTCATATCCCTCTCTCAAGAAGAGAATGTCTAGCTTACAAGATTTTCTCCTAGTTTTGTTTTGTAGCTTGTGGATATTTTCTTCTTGAGCACATAAATTCAGCAATATGGATTCTCCTTCATCAATAATTCTAACTCCCTTCAACTACCATGAATGGAAAGAATGATTCCAATGCTTTGATTGAGAAAGCAAAGTGGCACAATAAGTTGGATGAAGCCTATGGATTTCTTTGCCTCTCTATTTCTCAATTAGAGTCTCTCTTTGGAGTTCATGGTGAGCTAAGAGCACATCAATCAGAAATTGAGTTATTCTCACCGAGCCCAAGCAATTTCGATTCTCTTGAGGGTTTCTTCACCAAGTTAAAGTCACATGTTTTAATTCTCAAACATTGTGGGATTGAAAAAGAAGATGATCAATTAATCATTTCCATTCTTTATAAATTGGGTCATGATTACTCAATTTTTGTTTCTACTTTTCATGCTACTAGGCTTGTTGTTCCTAAGTGGAAAATGCCTTCTTTGTGTACTTTTCTTGATTCACTAACAAAGGAGCAAGAAAATTGATCCATATGGGTGTCCTTAATTATTCCAAGGAAAAGGATCATGCTCTCTTGGTTCAAGGAAGAAATAATTTCAAATCAAAAGAGAAGCAAATTGTGAAAAGGTGAAAGTCAAAAATTGAAGATGAAAGTTCGAAGCCTACTGATGAAGATTCAGTAAAGAAGGGTAAGAAGAAAGGGAGCACATCCAAGTGTTATTATTGCAGCAAGGGTTTTCATTCAGAGAAGAAGTGTTTCAATAAGAATATGTACATCATTTCTCATCTTCTTGAGAAGCACAAGAATGAAGTTCCATATGAACTATAGAAGCCTGTTGATTCCTCAAAACACTATCATAGTGCATAGTTTCAAGGTGATATAAATTATTCTTTGAGTGCCATAATTAAATCCTTTTCTAATGTATCTGATATAGATTTAGTATCTGATATATCAAAATTATAAATATGAAATCCTTTCTTTGATAATCCTCCTCTCAGTCTACTATATTCATCTCCCAAAAATTACGATTTTTCACTAGATACTGACTTGTCTTTGAGAAGCTCTTCCTCACAAGCTTATATATCTGATTTAGAAGATTGTTTGCAGGATGATATTTATGTCATGACACAAGTAATACCACCAAACATACCATCTACCATACCTATGAATAATACTAAGACTATATAAATACCAAGTTCACTAGTTGATTCCTCGTTGGTCTCTTATGCAGTGTTACTATATCTTACATGGTTTGAAGGCTTTCCTATTTTTGAGTGGTTGGTTATCCATGACCTTAGTCATATCTAGAATGATATTAAACATGTTTGGATATTTTATAAACATGTGTGGTTCTAATCTCATGTCCATCCATCATTCATATTTGTACACCTATCATTTGTACACCTATAATTGTTAAAGGGTGACCATTGCCTTATTGCTAGGCCCTATATGCATCCATATGCATCTAGGTTTTTGACATGCCATAATAAAAGTTAGACTTGTATGGGAGTGTTGGAATATATTCAACCCACTCAATACTTAGGATAAAATAATTAATCATTATTTGATTAATTATCTACCCACTAGTTTGATTAGTTGGCATCCACTTTCACCTTACAGTCAAAACATGCCATATATACCCCTGGAATGATTTATTTATGATTTTAGGGTGATCTTGACCACTTTATCGACATCCAGAATTAGTAAAAAATGATTTACAAGAGATTATATTTTATTATGTTTTATCCTGGTTTTGTGGATAAGGTAAAGCTAGTTCACTAGGAAATTGGGTTCATTTGTTTCCAACCCATCCTTCATGAATTTCTCTCAATTTTCTAGGATTAGCATGTTTTTTCATCTCCCTTGAAAAATCACTCATGATTTTTCTAATTCGTGAGGTTCTTGATAGATTTGGTAAGTGCTTTAGCCACCTATGGGGGTTTGTTATATTTTTTCAAGTCAAACTTTTTGAGCTTTATGATTTGTCTCCATACAACTCGATTTTACTATGAGGAATGTACTATTTATGTACAATATTATTCATCATTATTCAATGGAACTCATACACTCCAATATTCATCTCTTCATTCATGTGATTCAGTCTCTTTTCTTTTCTCTATTTTTCTTGTGTATGAGAATTCTTAGTAGCAATATCTATTTCTTGTGCTTCTTCATAGCATCATTTCTCATAGAATTTATCTATTATTTCTATAATGTGATGGGAAGATGTGCCATTAGAGGAAATTTCAACTCAAAATGGGCCTCCTGAGGAAAATTAATAAAATAATATTTATTAATTTTGGATTAAGAAAAGAAAAAACTACTTTTTTGTTTGTATTTTTGACATATCTCCCTGTGTTTTTACTCAAATTTCAATCACGAAAGATTGTTGGATGCGGAATTAAATTCTGAATCCAATGAGTACCCACTCGGCATACTTTTGATGGACCTGGCTACCCCAAAAACAAGAAATACCTGAAAAAAATGTTCATCATCATGTTTTTTAGGTATTTCTTATTTTTGGGGTAGCAGGGTCCGTCAAAAGTATTCCAAGTGGGTACTTGTTGTATGCGGAATTTAATTCCGCTTCCAATGATCTCTCTCAATCGAAATTTAATTAAAAACACACGTAGATATGTCAAAAATACGAATAAAAATAGTAGTTTTTTTTATGATACCTATCCCCAAATTTATATATAAAAAATTGTTTAAGACCTATACGGTATTTCAAATTTAAATCAATTTCATTGGCTAATACATGATGACATGGAATTTGAATTAGGGTTAAAAGGCCCATTTTGACTTGAAATTTCCTCTAATGCATAAGAGCTTCCACCTTCACGTGTTTGGTCTTGTTTAGTAGAGAATATTAAATTATTCTCGAAACAGAAAGGAGCTCAATGAATGGTAAGTAATTATACATTAAAAACAGTTATTTCTATAATTGTAGTGTTTAAGTTTTACTATTTTAATTTGACTCATCCATTGGAACTTGTTATAGATATCCTTGGGAAACATTTTCATATTCCAGAGGCAAAATTGGCATTTTGATGTGATCGATGGACTTATATACATAGTGTTGTGGTTCTCCATGTTTCTTTAGGTGATCTCTTATTACCAATTATTTTACATGAATATTATTTTAATTTACATTGTTAAATTAAAAATGTTCCATCCACTGTAAAATGTTCATTATTATTGTTGTTTTTATTCATTGAGACAAACTACTCAAACTATATTTTTTTAGTTTTGTTTTATTATTTTCATAAACATGCAAATATTTATTTGATGGGTCCTAACATGAAATCTCAGTGACCTTCTAGTATTATCCAAAGTGATTAATTCGTACAATCAATTAGGTAACCAAGTGAGATGAAACAATATAAATTGATAAATAAAATATCATCGATATCATTTTCATTTTAGAGGGTTAATGAAGTCCCCATCAATGACACCAATTTTTTATCACATGAATCTACACAAACAAAATTTGCATGATAATTATATGTAGGCAAACCCTTGTCATGGTTGGTGAGCCACTTCATTTGGACTAGTGTTTTTCCAATCACTGGGGGGTATCATTAGAACGTGTATAGTAGAACCTTATATGATAGTCCACATATATTACGAAGAAAGGAAACATATTACAAAACTCCATCATCGATTGTCCTAGAAACGATAAAGAGCAAGGATGATTCCAAAGCACTAAATTTGTTAGAGTTTTATCATTCAAGCTAGCAGTATGATCTTAGGATCTTTAATTGAGAGAATAACATGCACAACAATAAACACAAGAGACAATGAACAAAAATATTTTCCTTGGGGAAACCATAAAGGAGAAAACCCTGCAACTTCCTCAAAGATAGAATCAACACCAAAAGTAAAACCCAAAAATATAAAGATGATCTCCCGATAGTAGTAGTCTCTCTCTTCTCCCAGCAACTTCTCTCTCACTCATGCACCCTAATGAGTGAGTGTATGTGTGATAAATAGAGAGGCTCACTCTCTATTTATATTCTTTCGTTCACTTAATTTCCACTCCAACATGTCGGCCTCAATTAACAATTACTTACTAGAGCCGACATCTCTAGGAGAGTCTAATAACCCTATCGCCCCACAATTTGTGGGGACTTTTCCCGTCCAACCAACAAGGAGGGTTATCCTTAACACAATGGTGGGGAATATTTCCCCGAATTACAATAACTCACCTAGGGTTTACTTTTCTAGGATAGTCTAATAACCCTAGGGCCCCACAACTGCAGGGAATTTAACCCTTGATCAATAGGAGGGTTACCCACAATGACTTGACATGACTTGTTTACATTATATAACCTCCCGATGGGAACATAGGGGCATGACATGACTCAATTACATTACATATAATTCCTAGAATAACATCGAGGTACAATACATAAGCTATATAAGTGAATACATTCCAAAGTTACAATTACATCAACACTCCCTCTTAACTAGGAAGGTATTTTCTCCACACAATTTATCAACACAAGTCTTCTTCTCTGTATCATCTGGATCATCATTGAGTTCTCGTCATCTTTAATTCATCTTCATCTTCAGGATCTAGATCATCACTCAATCTGGATCATCATCACTAGATCTAGATCATCACTCGATCTGGATCATCTCTGCTGGATCAACATCACTGGATCTGGATCATCACTCGATCTGGATCATCATCATTGAATCTGGATCATCACTCGATATGGATCATCATCACTTGATCTGGGTTATCACTCGATCTGGATCATCTTTGCTAGATCGACATCACTCAATCTGGATCATCACTGGATCTGGATCATCACTTGATATGGATCATCGCTCCTGGATCATCATCACTGGATCAAGATCATCACTTGATTTGGATCATCATTGGTTCATCATTACTGGTGCTATCTCATGATTCTTCTCTCACAATAATTTCTATAGAGCCAGCCCTTTTTCATGCTGGTTTTAGGCCTAGCCTCCTTGTAGGTCTTCTTCAGCGCTTATATCTGACCCTAATTCAGAATGGCCAGCACTCACACTAATGAGAGGAACACATCTAACACCATGTTAGAAAGTCACAACACTTACATTCACCAGCATGATAGGACACAACTACTATCATCTATGAAAAGGCACAGTAATCACATCCACCAGCATGATAGGACACAACTACTATTATCTGTGGAAAGGCATTGCACTTACATCTGACCTCGACTCGTCAAAAAGGAACAACACTTACATTCACCAACATGATAGGACACAACTACTATAATCTGTGAAAAGGCATAACACTCACATCCACCAGCATGATAGGACACAACTACTATCATCTGTGGAAAGGCACTGCACTTACATCTGACCTTGACTCATCAGAAAGGCTCTTAGTCCTAAACTGAGGGTTCCTGGTAACTGACCAGGTGCCTCCATTTAGATAATGGAAGCAACCCTTATATTTGATCAAGTGGGAACATATCCCTCAATCACATTAGAATGGCCCTGCACTTATATCTGATCATTTGAGACTACATCCCACATTCATATCAGAATGGCCCTCAGTCCTAGGCTAAGTAGTCTTAGTAACTGACCAGTTTCCTCCATTCAGATAATGGCAATAGCCCTTATATCTAATCATGTAGAAACCAATCCTACAGTCACATCAGAATGGCTCAGCACTCACATCTCACATAGAAGGAACCAATCCTCTCACCATGACAGAATGGCTCAGCCCTTACATCTAACAATGGAAGGAACCTAATCCTCTCACCATGTCAGAATGGCTCTAGGTCTCATCATTTCCCCTTATAGGGAACCTCAATCTGGAGAACACCAAGCTTCTCCCTAAAGTACTCAAACTTCACTTTGGCCATTTCTAGCATAGAATCATATCAGGGCTGATTGCATCCAAGGATAACCTACGAGCATTGCCAGGACCGATTACATATGAGGACAACCTACAGGTTCGTTTACATCTGAGCAACCTACGAGCTTTGCCAGGATTTATGCTCAGACAACCTATCTCATCAACTATGCTAGCACTTGTTGATGTATATGTAACTTCGGAATGTATTTCACTTGTATTTCTAATATATTGTAACCCGATGTTTATTCTGAGATGTACTTGATTTATGTCATGCCCTGATGTTCATATCAGGAAGGTCGATCATGTAAACAAGTCATGTCAAGTCATTGTGGGTAACCCTCCTATTGTCTAAGGGTTAAAGTCCTCGCAGTTTCAGGGCACTAGGGTTATTAGACTCTCCTAGTGAGGTCGGCCCTAGTAGAGTTTTATTCATGTCGATATTAGTATAAATAGAGAGCTGGAATCTCTATTTAGCACACATCACATACACACTCAAGTGTAGTGCATAGTTGAGGAAGGAGAAGACACTGGGGCTAGATAGAAAGAAGGTTACTGATGTCCGGAGATCACTTACTGTTTTGGGTTCTTCTTTTGGTGCTGATTCTATCTCTGAGGAAGTTGCAGGGTTTTCACCATTTATGGTTTCCTCGAGGATAAACACTGTGTTCATTGTCTCTTGTGTTTGATTGTTGTTCTTGTTATTCTCTCAGTTAAAGATCCTAATTTAATGCTAGCTTAATGATGAATTTCTAACATGGTATCATAGCTAACCTGAGAATAAGACACTATGCAGCCGCAGGAACTAGGGCTTCCTAGTTTGTGGATCTTCCTCCACATATTTTCAGCAAAAGTAAGGTGGAATAACTCTCCTCCTTAGGGCGCATATTTCTGTCGAAGCAGAAAACAATTCTGAGGTTTTCAGTTTTGGACCCAACACTCCTACCAGAAATTAGGGATTTTCACACAAGAGGAATTTTTCAGTGAGACCAGGCTTGGATTGATATCCTCCCCAAAATCGAAGTTAGGGATAAATTTCAAGGCATTTGGATGGACAGAACTCCCGAAAAGAAAAACCCTAATTTGCTACCGAACCTGCATCCAAATCCAGATCCGACATCTTGACCTGGTAAGATCTAAATATTTTGTATTTCCATTTGAGGTTCTCAGTTTAAGATGTCTTATCATACCAAGCTTGATGAAAAGCTTGAGGGAGCTGATAACTTCTGAGCCTGAAAGTATAGGATCTCCTTAGTCCTGGAAGAAAATGAGTTGGACTCCTATATCAGTGAGGAGGTTCTAGTTCCACAAGGAGATGAGTCTAAGGCCTTACACAAGAAGAAGTTGGTTATGGCAAAGAGAATCATTGTTGATTCTATCAAGGATCATCTCATACCACAGGTGTCCTCCCTCAAGACACCTAAAGCTATGTTTGATGCCCTAACCAAATTGTTTGAAGGGAAGAACATAAACAGGAAGATGACTCTGAGAAACCAATTGAAGAATGTAAAGATCCAGAATGCTGAAAATATTCAATATTACTTTACAAGGGTATCTCATATCAAGGAACAAATGGAAGCAATAGATGAAGAAGTGGAAAATGCAGAGATTTTGATGACCACCTTGAATGGTCTCCCTAGATCATGGGACTCTTTCATTCAAGGGATCTGTGCTAGAAAGAGTTTAGTGAAGTTCAGCAGACTATGGGAATAATGCTCTTAAGAAGAAGCTTGAATAGCAGCTCAAGAAGAAAGTATGGGAAGTGAATATCAAGCTCTTACCACCCACACCAAGAAAACCAAAAGGGACCATCATCACTCCAAAGTTAAGCCTTATCACTCTAGAATAGATTGGGCTACTGTTAGATGTTACACATGTGATGAGAAAGGTCAGATATCCAAATTGTATCCTAACAAAGGGAATTCAAAGAAGAATAAGGGAAACAAGAGAAGACATCATGCTCATGCTGCAGAGGTTGATGAACCTTCCATAAAGAGAACCGGACAAGAAAGTGATTCTTCAAGTGATGAAGAATATGTGCTGATCTCCACTGTTACGGGAACTGTTTCACATGGAAGCAATGATTGGCTCATAGACAGTGGTGCTTCCAAGCACATGACGCGATTCAAAGAATCATTTGTGAAGCTATCTGAACATGAGTCACCTCATAAGGTGAAACCTGGGGATGACTACCAGTATCCAATAAAAGGTAGTGGTGAATCCTCCTATAAACTAGACTCGGGAAAGTATTTGAAGATGACGAATGTATTATATGTTCTAGGACTAAAGAAGAACCTCCTCTCTATATCTGCATTAGATGCAAAAGGAATGAGAGTTGCTTTTGTAGATGGCGAAGTTCTTATGTGGCCAAAGGGAAAGTCTTTTGACAATGCAATAGTGATTGGAGAACAAGAAGGAGGTCTATACAAGTTGAAAAGCCAACCAGATCAAGCTTTGGTTCATGACACAGTAGAACCAAATGAACTTTGGCATAGAAGGCTTGCACATGTGCATTACATAGCACTACCACTTGCAAGCAAAGTTGTTGAAGGTCTTCCAAAAATTCAAGAAAAACATGAATGGGTCTGCAAAGGATGTGGGAAAGGAAAGAGCACAAAGAAGACATTTCTAAGTAGAAAATGAAAAGCAAAAAGAATCTTGGAAATCATCCACTCCGATGTATGCGGACCAATGTCATCAAGCTCACTAAGAGGGTATGTATACTATGTTTCTTTTATTGATGACTTTTCTAGGAAGACATGGATTTACTTCATGAAGAACAAATATGAAGTGTTCAGCAAGTTCAAGGAATTCAAATGCTTGATCGAGAACCACACTGAAAACAAGATCAAGACTTTTTTATCAGATAATGGTGGAGAATTCACTTCAAATGAGTTCAAGGAACTATGTAAAGACTCGGGGATTAAGAGGGATTTGTCCACTCCTTATAATCCACAATAGAATGGGATTGCAAAGAAGAAGAATAGAACTATGATGGAAGCTACAAGAGCTATGCTTCATGATCAATATCTTCCTATGCATCTTTGGGCAGAAGCAGCCAGAACAACAGTGTATGTATAGAACCGTACTCCACATAGAGTAATCGAGAACAAGACTCCTGAAGAAGTCTTCTATGGCAAGAAACCAGAAGTCAGCCATCTCAGAATATTTGGCTGTCCTATGTACATACACATTCCAAAAGAGAAGAGAACAAAATTATATCCTTCAGGAAAGAAGGGTACATTTGTGGGGTACTCTGAAAGCTCGAAGGCTTACAGAATATACTTTCCAGGGTTCAAAAAGTTTGACATCAGTAGGGATGTAACATTTGACAAAGATTCAGCCTACATCAAATCCAGAAAGAAACCTACTGAAGAACCTGAATAAGAAGAAGCTCCAAGAATTCATGATACAATCATGAACGAAGAAACTCAAGAAGAAGATCGAGAATTTGAAGAACCACAAAGACCTGTAGATCTACCACAGGAGAAGAATCCTCACAAGAGGAAACTTGCTTGGGTATGAGAGATTATTCAAGGTGTGGAAAGATATGGGGTTCTAGAAGAGAATCTCAGAGAAAGAAAGAGAACCAGATCCTGTTCCAGTTATGTAGCTTTACTATGTGATTTTATTGATAAAGAACCTTCCAAGTATGAAGAAGCAGCAGATCGAAAAGAATGGAAAGATGCGATGATCAAATAATATCAATCGATCATGAAGAATGATGTTTGGGATGTTGTCCCAAGACCAGAAGGGAAGTCAGTTGTAGCTTCCAAATGGCTCTACAAGATCAAGCATGCTGCAAACGGTAGCATTGAAAAGTATAAGGCAAGATTTGTGGCTCAGGGTTTCTCTCAAAAAGAAGGAATAGACTATGAAGAAACCTTTGCACCTATAGCCAGATACAATTCCATCAGATTGGTACTTGCTTTGGATGTAGTGATGAAATGGAAGATACACCAAATGGATGTCAAGACTGCTTTCTTGAATGGTGTAGTAGAAGAGGAAGTGTATGTGGAGCAGCCACTAGGTTTTGAGAAACATGACAGGGAGTCTCATGTGTGCAGATTGAAGAAAGCCCTGTATAGTTTGAAACAGGCACCCAGAACATGGTACGACAGAATTGATAAATTTCTATCTAGTTTGGGATTTACCAAGAGTAAAGAAAATTCCTACCTTTACTACAAGGTTGAATATGGCAACCTGGTGATGCTTCTACTATACGTAGATGATCAGTCTGTGACAGGTATGGATGGGTTGATTTCTCATATGAAGAGAAAGCTTGCTGCTGAGTTCGAGATGAAGGACTTGGGAATGGTGCATTATTTCCTAGGTATGGAGGTGTGGCAGATTACAGATGGAATCTTCCTTGCACAAGAGAAGTATGTAGTAGAGATCCTGAAGAGATTTGGGATAAAGGGCTGCAAGGAATTAACCACACCTATGGCATCAAACTTGAAGCTATTGAGTGATGCTTCATCAGAGACAGTTGATGCCATGATGTATCATTAGATGATTGGGTCCTTGATGTACCTGATGAACACAAGACCAGATAATTGCTTTACTGTGAACACCTTGAGCCAATACTTGACAAATTCGAGACATGTTCACTTGACTGCTGCAAAGCAGATTCTGAGGTACCTGAAAGGTATGGTTGATTATGGGCTCAACTATAAGGCTGATCAAAGGATTAACCTGGAGGGTTATGTTGATTCAGATTGGGAAAGCAATGCCATCGATAGGAAGAGCACTTTAGGGTGTTGCTTCAGTATGGGATCAGTAGTGATCTCATGGTTTAGTAGGAAGCAATCATGTGTGGCACTAAGTACAGCTGAAGTAGAGTATGTTGCATCCTGTTCAGTTAGTTATGAGGTAGTGTGGCTGAGGAAGCTACTGTCTGAGTTATTTGATCTCCAATTAGATGCTACTTGTATATACTGTGATAATCAGAGTTGTGTAAATTTGTCAGAGAATCCAGTATTCCATGACAAGTCGAAGCATATCTAGATCAAGTATTACTATATCAGGGATATGGTGCAGAGAGGAGAAGTGAAGCTCCAATATGTTGCAATGGATGAATAGATAGCTGATGTGCTGACTAAGCCATTAGCTAGGGTGAAGTTTGAATACTTCAGGGAGAAGCTTGGTGTTCTCTAGATTGAGATTCCTCCCAAGAGGAAGTGATATGTCCGTGCTGAGCCCTTCTGACATGGTGAGAGGATTGGTTCCTTCCATGGTCAAATGTAAGTGTTGTGCCCTTTCGACATGGTGAGAGGATTGGTTCCTTCCATGGTCGGACGTAAGAGCTGTGACATGGTGCGAGGATTGTTTCCTTCCATTTTTAGATGTATGTATGGATTCCACACCTAGTATGAAAAAGGAGTGGCTCTGTGAAGACACATCTAGTATGAAAAAGGAGTATCTCTATGTGGATCCCACATCCATCATGAAAAAGGGATGGCTCTATGAAGACACTTCTAGTATGAAAAAGGACTAACTCTATGTGGATGCCACACCCAGTATGAAAAAGGATTGGCTCTGTGAAGACTCATCTAGTATGAAAAAGGACTAGCTTTGAGTGGATCCCTCACCCAGTATGAAAAAGGACTGGCTCTGTGAAGACTCATCTAGTATGAAAAAGGACTAGCTCTGAGTGGATGCCACATCTTGTATGAAAAAGGACTAGCTCTCTTTTATGATACATCTAGTATGAAAAAGGAATGGCTCTGTAGATGTACATCCAGCATGAAAAAGGGATGGCTCTTTAGAGATTCCTATGACGAGAAGAATCAAAATATAACACCTATAATGATGACCCACTGATGATCCAGATCCAATGATGATGATATAGTAGTGATGATCCAAATCCAGTGATGATGATACAGATCCAGTGATGATGATATAGCAGTGATGATCAAGATCCAGTGATGATCTATATCTAGTGATGATGATATAGCAGTGATGATGTCCAGTGATGATGCAGATCGAGTGATGATCCAGATCCAGTGATGATGTCTAGTGATGATCCAGATCCGATGATGAAGATGACTGAAAGATGAAGATGACTTGAAGACGAAGATGACTTGAATATGAAGAAGACTTGAAGATGATGAAGACTCGATGATGATCTAGAAGATACAAAGAAGAAGACTTCTACTGAAAATTGTGTCGAAAGAATACCTTCCTAGTTAAGAGGGAGTGTTGATGTATATGTAACTTCGGAATGTATTTCACTTGTATTTCTTATATGTTGTAACCCGATGTTTATTCCGTGATGTACTTGAGTTATTTCATGCCCTAATGTTCCTATCAGGAAGGTCTATGATGTAAACAAGTCATGTCAAGTCATTGTGGGTAACCCTCCTATTATCTAAGGGTTAAAGTCCCCGCAATTCCAGGGCACTAGGGTTATTAGACTCTCCTAATGAGGTCGGCCCTAGTAGGGTTTTAGTCATGTCGGGATTAGTATAAATAGAGAGTTGGAATCTCTATTTATCACACATCACATACACACTCAAGTGTAACGCATAGTTGAGGAAGGAGAAGACACTGGGGCTAGATAGAAAGCAGGTTACTGCTGTCGGGATATCACTTACTGTTTTGGGTTCTTCTTTTGGTGTTGATTCTATCTATGAGGAGGTTGCGGGGTTTTCACCATTTATGGTTTCCCCGAGGATAAAGACTGTGTTCATTGTCTCTTGTGTTTGATTGTTGTGCTTGTTATTCTCTCAGTTAAAGATCCTAATATAATGCTAGCTTAATGATGAAATTCTAACAGAACTCCCTCTTTTGAGAGATCTCAATATGGATCACATATTGGAACTTCACTACTCTTCTCTCCCAAATAGAAAGTGGCAACATCTTTTTCTTCATTTGTACTGAGTGTCATGCAGGACTCCATCCTACCAAACCAAGAGATCACACTTGAGCCCATACTGAAGTAACACCTCAAAGTGCTCTTCCTATCAATGGCACTACCTGCCCAATACGAATCCACATAACCCTCCAGGTTAATATTCTGATTCACCTCATACTTGATCCCATAATCAACCGTACCCTTTGGGTACCTCACTGCATGCTTTGCAACCATCAGGTGAACATGTCTCAATGTGTTCATAGAAAAACAAATATCTGGTCTCGTATTTGTCAAGTACATCAAGGAATAAATCATCTGACGATACATCATGGAATCAACCATTTCTGATGAAGCATTACTCAATAGCTTCAGGTTCGATTCCATAGGTGTGGTTATGGCCTTGCAGTCCATCATCCTGAACCTCTTCAGGATCTCTACTGCATACTTCCCTTGTCCGAGGAAGATTCCATCTACATTCTGCCACACCTCCGTGCCTAGAAAATAGTGCATCGACACATCATAGGAGCATCACTAGTCTTCCTCCTTCAACCTTGAAGCAAAGGTTGGAATCTGCTTTACTTTCAGTAAAGCCTAGAGTCATCAGTAATCTATCCATCTTGTCATACCATGTCAAACCTCAGGATATTCTATAGTCACTCCCTGTGAAGCATCATACTCCCTCTGTCTTCTGTACTCTATGCACTGAAACATTATGTACTCGAGTGACAAGTAGCTTCCTCTGCTACTAATATTCTGTGTATCCATCTAGGGTCACTGGATACCAATATCCTCTATATTTGAAAGCGTTCTTCTCACACCCATCTGTGAGCTTGTCATATTTTTTCAACCTTGTAGAAAAGGTTCAGATCTTCATCAAGCTCCTCATGTATGTGTTTCAACTCCCACTGGCTGCAAATGTCTCTTCATAGTCTATTCCTTCTTTTTGTGAGAAGCCTCGTGCTACAAATCTTGCCTTGTATCCCATGATGTTTCCATCTATTGCATGATGGAACTATGAACTTCCCTTCATGTATCGATACTACATCCTAGACATCATTCTTCTTGAACTGGTCTTCCCTTTCTTCTTGGTTACTTCTTCATAGCTGGAAGGTTCTGCATCAATGATGTCACTGTATTCATTATATTATTCTTCATCTTGAACTGTCATCACTTGTTGTTTGGAACAAGTCTCATCCTTCTTTGCTTGTATGTGATTATGTATACGATCTTTCCTACAAGTCAAATGCATTAGTTGTATGGTTAGAAACATTTCATAAGACATATTCATAATGGAAAACTCTTATGCATAAATATATGATCATGCAACTATTTTAGCCAATACAACATTCATCCATATCTCACGAAACTTTTCTAGATGTCTTCCATCTCTACCAGGACAACATTGAGATTGTGCACTAATCCAATATGTCAGCAAAGAGGTTTCATTCTAGATAAGTAGAAATGGAGAGTTGTATAGCACCATGAGCTACTTACCCATTACATGCATATTAGTATTATACTGTCATTAATGAAAACATTCTATCATGCATAATACATGTTGGGAAATAGGGCAGACCCGAGTTAATCCTTATGCGTCGCACCAACAAAAGACCCACCGTGTTGGCCCTTTCAGCAACAACCTGCGCGCAGGTTGCAGTCTCACCCGAAACAGCAATGGGGTGCCGCAG
>LPNX010276684.1:153597-192473 GCA_001517045.1 Pseudotsuga menziesii
CAGGCCCCTGCGCACACAGCTGTAGGTCTTTCTTTCCTTCCTTGCAAAAACCCTCTGCGCACATAGCTACAGAGGTCGTCCACGCACACAACTGGGACTTATCCTTTCCTTACAAAAACCAACCTTACTTCACCTTATCTTTCTTTACATAAAAAATCCTAACCTATCCTTTTTACACAAGCGCTTATTTATACTGCGCAGTTTTACAAAACCATGGTCTTAAACCATGGGCACCCAAAAAACCCTAAACCCTGGATTTAAACCACGGGTTTATTACAAAAAGAGGGTTTTGACTTACCCTGACACCCCTAAGACTGTCTTGGCCCATAGCTCTGCTTACACATTTTCTAATTAACCGCGGAGTTACCCAAACATGGAGTATGCGCCCCAACAGGCCCCTAAGACTCACTAGTGGCCCGTCCCGGGACACTCTGCGAAGACTCTGGTGGGTGAATTTTCTGCGTGAGGGCCTGGAAGCGACTGGTGAAATTATGCAGTATCTCATCAGCGGATTTATCCTTTTCCACCAGTTCCTGTAATACTGAAGAAGAGTCTGTGTCAGCCTTTTCCTGCGCAAAAGTGTCATAGGTCTTCAAAATTTTGAGCTGGCTCTCCGCAGTATTGGTCAATTCTAATGCTTCATCAACCAGGGGATGTAACGCATTTTCCAGCATCGTCACCTTCGTCCTGGAAGACTCGATTTCCTGTTGAAGTTCCTTGCTGCGCTTTACTTTAGCCATCTTCTGCATAGGTGGCAGCATCTTGATTTCTATTCGGACTGCATCTAACTCATCCTGGCGCAACTTGATAGTTTCCTGAATTTTCCCTACATCTGGATGGTCCTGCAGGTTTTCCCATGCTTCTATGCTGTCTTCCATTAGTTTTGCAACACTAGCCACATTGTCTGATATTTTTGTTGCTGAAGCCTTGATATCCTGCTGGTGCTGTTCTCAGACCTCTGGTGGGGTCTCAGGGGGAATACGCAGTTGAAGTTCTGCAATCTGTTGCTGATGTTCTATCTTCATCCTTTCCAGCTCACCGCGGGATTGCTGGGCATAGTCTCTCATCTTAGCAATCTTCTGCTTGGGTTCCTCTGTTTCCTGTATGTCGTAGTCAGAAAGACTCCGACATGCCTCATCCAATGCTTGCATTAGCGTAGTTGTTGTCTGTTCAGCCTCGTTCTTCTGTTGTGCGATCTCTTCTAAGCGTGCAGCGAAAATTTTGTTTTGCTTCATGGATTCTTCCAGTTGGGTTTGTGATACTTGGGTTCTGGTATGGATTTCTTTTGTAATCGCAAGCTGACGGAGGTGCAACTCTGACATAGGCATCTTTGTATAATCAAGCTCCGCTGTTATATTTGTCTGGGGTCGAGAATCAATGTCAGGCTGCATCAGAATTGCACTTGATACCTGTCCCTGGGGATCCCGGAGTGGCCATTGCCTAATATCCTGCTGCGTGGGTGTCATAGTGCTGCTTGTCGCAGTACTGGGTGCTGATTTTGTGGTTAGCTCTTTTAACTCTGATACCCTGTTTGCGATACCTGCGAGGCCGGCAAGATGTAGTTCCGCGAATTCGGACCATTTTTTAGTAAGCGTTGTCGTAGACTGTTTGAGAGCATGCTCCAGTGCATCCATCGTGATAGCGGATTCGTCCTTGATATCTTTATCCTTTGATGCTTTTACCTTTTTGCGGGACTGTGGCTTGGTTACCTCAGCTACTTCTGGTGACTTGCGCTTCACTGGTGGGGTAGGATCTATTATGGTCTTGACCGACTCCTTGTCCTGTTCATCCTGCTCATCCTGTTCACTATCTCCACCCCGGCCGTTGTCATTTATCTGCGAATCACTTGGATCTTCGCTATCTTCCAATGGGCTTTGCTGCTGCGCCTGACTCGTACCTGCGCCAATATTGGTAGCTAGAGGAACCGGAATAGAGGGTTTTTTCCCTAAATCTTTCAGCCATTCGGCCGGCCATAGCTGAACGATCCGCCGGATATCTGGTTCAGTGACTACATATGGTAATTTAAAACATTGCCGTTGAGGATCTGCACGATCTTGAATGAAAACATGATGCATGTCGGCACTAAAGTGCGCGACACCCTCGTATTGAGAGAACACTTCGTTGGTAAGTCGAGGTGTTCGCACTATCTCATAGTGAAGGCTCATAGCATAGAAGACGAACACAGTGTTCGTCATCTGCTGAGTTTCCTTATCTGAGGACCCAAAGGGAGGCATACCTTGCGGCCCCTGGCGTGCCGGGGTTTATTTCGACAAACTGGGCTTCAGTGGGTTCCTTCCACCCAACTAATGCAATAAGGATTATAAGCCAGGAATAATGAAAAGGTCTACCTTTTTCTTGCGCATCGCGGGCATCCTCCAAAAACTCCTTGGCAAGATAGCCGGCCCAATTATAAGTATACCCCTCAGCGCAGTTCATAGCAATCCTGATAACCGGGGCACGTACTTCAGTTGGCCTGCATTTCCTTATGAGTTTGTAGGCTAAGAGTTCAGCTGCAAACCGAATGGGCTGCTCCTGAATTGCGGAAGTATGATAACCACGTTTCCCCTTCATCAGGCCAAACCGCTCCTTCATGGTTTGCGCGAGCTTTGTGTCGTCATGTTTGGACGGAAACTCGGTTCCCGAATCTGGTCCTGCCATGGGTAAACCTGTGATCCTATGGATGAGGGCGGCGTCAATAGGAATTTGCTGGTCCCCTATCCATAAGTAGCCGTCATGCACCAAGGCTAGTAACTGTTTGGCCGCTACAGTCACATGTATGCCGCGTCCAAAATGGGGAATGTGAAATAGCTTGAGTAGGCCAGCTTTGTCTAGGCCCGCAGCCCATGTTTGCACTTCCAGTAGTGTGACCTTATGATCGGGATACTTGACACGGTGCAGATATTAAGCTGGGTCGAACTGTGGTAGATATGCTGGCCGTGGTGGCGGAATGTTCTCCCGTCCCCCAGCCGGGGCCTGTGCGGAGCCAGAGGGCTCCATAGGATGAGCCGCTGGTGTTTGCCTTGTTTGCTATGGCCGGTCTTGGTTGCGCTTGGTGCGAATTTCAGTTCTAGATTTTCTCCTAGAAGACCGTGTCTGCATCGGCCGTGGTGGCACTGGGGGAGTGGCTTCACAGGAAGCTATGGCAGGCGGCCGAGTAGAGCAGGTGATCAGACCCTCTTGCTCAAATTCTCTGACCAAGGCGTCAAGCTCGCTTTCAGTGGTCATGGGTTCATTCAAAAAGCTTGAAGAAATGTAGGATGCGATTTTTCCTAACTTAGGCATCTTCTTATACACACCATCAATCAACTCAGGAAGGACAGTGCATTGAAGGCACCAAATCTGGTGGAAATCTTGTCCATGTGGGGCGCGATTACCGGTACCGGTCTTAGTACAGTCATTTAAAGCAATTAAAATCCTGCCACCGCCAAACTGACTGTCTCCCAACGGTCGGATTTTGGGCCTCGCTACATTTTTGGGTTGCGACAGAAACATGGTCACAGCCTCGGAGTAATGAGCAACTTCAGCCCAATAGTGCCCTTCGACCCGACCCGGTAATATCTGCGATAGGACTATTAAATTTGAGGTGCGAGCGTCTTGGCTCTGCCCCTTGAACTTACTTTGCACTGCTTGAGCTTGCCTTATAAATGTGGGGCGCACGACTTTCTGGTAGGTTCCCCGACGGAGCTGAAGTTCTGTATGGTCGGCCCCCCATGCCGCGGTAGCGTCTATTGCTACTTCCAGATGTTGGATGTTTTGTGACTGAGGTACTTGTTCTGGTATCGGCAGAATAATTTTTCTAGCATCTGTCATCCCAACCGGGGCAGGCATTTCTCGAGGCTGTGCGCTAATGCATCGAAGAGACTGAGTGATCTGCGCGCACCTATGGCCATGTAGCTCGTACAGTCGTTGTTGCCAATTCTCCAGACCATCATCTGAATCAGACACGCAGGAGCTATCGCATTGCCAATCCATTACACCATCATCATTAGGTTCGACATAATCTGCATCCGTGGCTGTGATGTTATAGATGTGGTCTAGAGTATCCTGCTCCCCTTCATCTCTGATTGGTTCTGTATATCTTTCTCCTTGGGAAGGGTCGAGGGGTATAATAACGCGCAGGCCGTTTCCTTCGAAGGTCATCTGTCGCCTTTTAAGGTTGATGATTGCAGCATTGGCCATGGCCCACTCGATTCCCAACAGAGCTGGATAAGGGTTGCTGTCATCAATAATCTCAATAACTTCAAAGTCTGCTAGAGTACTGACCCCATCGATGTCGATTGGGCCACTAAGAAGTCTCCCTAGCGGTACAATCCATTGCTGGTTAGCTAGTCGCAGCTGTATAGGTGACCAAACCAGGGAAGGCTTTCCCATTTGTCCCCAGGTCTGCTTAGGGAGGACATTGACGTCTGATCCAAGATCCAGGATGACATCAGTCATATCATATTCTCCTATCTGGACATTCAACCTCATTTCCCTTCCCGTTCTTCGGACACGACTAATAGTTTTCTCCTGATCAATTCCTCTTTGAGGGTCTGTGACAGCAAGAACTTTTTGCAGCTCGTTTAGAGCGTTTTGATTGCGCAAGAGTTTCATACAGCTCTGCAAGAAAGAGGATAGTGTACTTACTTTATCCGTCGAGGCCCCCTGTAGCTGCGAAGCCTGCTGGTGTTGCCGCGCAGATATTTCGATAGCGCCATCAACAGTATCGCACCGGGCCTCTTGGACGGGTGTGTTATCCTTCGCAGGGCCAAGGGCTGGGACTTTTTTGGAGGCCTGTTGTGCGCACATCGTAATAGGTTGCTTTGGCGAGTCTTGAGTATGTGTCGTAGCTCCACTCCGGGTGACCACATTGAGGGCTGGGGCAGGTCTTTGCTCCATGGAAATCAACTGAATACTTGGAGTAGGACCACGGTTGTTTTCCTGTATCTTTGCAAGGAGTTGGGGGCACTGTTCAATCACATGATCCACTGCGCGGCAGTACCGACATGTCGTAGTGGGGTTCCGACAGTCGCGAGCCAAGTGACCCGCTTGATTACAATTGTAACACACAACCTGGCCTCTACCTCTGCCGGTCATCCCACCACGGCCACGACCACCAAAAGCACCTCTGCCGGAGGCGCCGCCACGTAAACCGTAGCCCTCATTATTCTGGGCTTCATTGTGGACTCAGTAGGTATCAGAGGTGCACTCACGCATAAGGTCATAGCTACAACATTCTTCTTCATTATGCCCAACGGACTTACAAAACTGACAGTAGGGGTTTTTAGGAACTGGAACATATCTCTGAAGAAGGGGGCAGTGCTCAGGGCGATGCTGGCCAGGGGTGCGGCAAATCTCACAATATATCACACCAGCATTGAATTGGGTAGGCGTGCCCGTGCTTAGGTAGGTTCTGACCAGGGGGCACTGGTCCCTATCGTGACCCTCAGACCGACATTGCGTACACCAGACCTCCTCTCGGCTGGTTTTAGCTTTCTTCATGTCACGAAGTTCCAGGGCCATTGCTGCCAACTGCGCTTGGATTTGAGCAAGCCCAGAATCGTCTCCGACGGGAGCGGTCTCTAGCTTCATTGCGATTTCCAGAGCCTCTTGCTGGTCAGCAACCTTCTGTTGCATGAGCGGTGTTCTGATATGCGGTAATAACGCAGCGATAAACCATTCCTTGTGCTGCGCAGGACTAATAGTGAACCTTACTTGGTCTAATAAGACTTTGAATCTCTGGTCAAAGTCCCACACAGATTCGCCGCGCCGCTGTTGAATCTCTTTGAGTTCAGTGATGCTCTGGGATTCTGATTTCGGTTTCTTAAATTCCTTAATGATGGCGGCCTTTATTTCGTCCAAAGTGGGGTGCTGATTACTGGAGAATTTCATGAACCAGGTCAAAGCCCGGTCGCGAAAGGAGGTAATGAGCTGCGCGGTTCTCACATCCAGTCCGGTAATACTCTTCGCGTTCCAAACGGCCTCACATAAAAACCAGAACTGTTCTGGATCTTCTGATCCCGTTCCTTTGAAAATGGGCAGCTTAATGTCGTCAGTAAGGTGGGCCATGGTGGGTGGGGGAGGGGGGCAGGCCGTTGATGGGGGGGGATTTACGGGGTTAGGTTGACCTTTGGGCGGTATACTTGGACTTGGTTGTCTGTCACACTGCGACCGAACTTTAGGGGTAACAAAGCGACGCTGGGGGGTAACAGGAGGGTTTCCGTTGGGGTCGGGTTGGGGAGGGCTGACAGAGGGGCATGTGGTGGTCTGTCCTGTAGAAAAGGATTCAAAATTCCTTTTGTACCGTTGCTCACTTCGGGGCAACCCACTTTGCGCGTCGAAAGTATTCTCACTTGCAAACATATGTTAGTACTACTAAACTAGCAGTCGGACTCAAATAATAAGATACCCTTTTCAACCAATAGTATTTTAATCTCCAAGCTTAAGGAATTTAAAAAATTACCACGGGGCCCCTTAAAGAACTGCCGTTCAGCTTCGCTGAAAGAAGTGCTTGTATCAATGGCAAATTCTGTCACGAAGGCCTCCAATGTGTGCGTCGTCCAAAAATCGACGGCGCGGGATACCTCGTTGTTCACGTGTTGCACAAGGTTGACCCTTGCGGGGGTCCACACAGGAATCCGTCGAGCTTGAAAGTTCGTCCTCCTCTCTGTTAACCTAGACAACCACTGGTGCAACTCTATATGGAAACGACCAAAGAAAATTTCATAAGTATCACAAAAAACATACCATTGTAAAAAGTCACTTGCACTTCGACACGGATTCGTATTCTCATGCTGCGCGAATTACAAACAGATCTCAGCAAACCAATCCCTGATGTCCTTCACAGAGGGCCTCCAGAACATAGCCCTTGTGGTACAAGGTAAACCCTTCTTGAGCAGGTACTGAGTTCAACCAGCAACGGAACCAATTTGTTGGGCAATAGGGCAGACCAGAGTTAATCCTTATGCATCGCACCAACAAAAGACCCACCGTGTTGGCCCTTTCGGCAACAACCTGCGCGCAGGTTGCAGTCTCACCCGAAACAGCAATGGGGTGCCGCAGAATCAGGTTTCTGCATGCAGAGAAGGGTATTACTGTACCTTAGCCTTTAAACACAATTATTAATCAACACTTGTAAATTTATCATTCATTCACATATAACTTCGCAGCACAATAAACAAACTAAACTTGCATAACCCACTACGGGGAATTCACAGCGAAGCTTATTATTAGCAGTGATCTTATGTTATCAGATGTATTCAGTTTAATGCATGAAAATAACAGAAACAGAATCAACACAATAAAACCACGACACCAAATATAACGTGGTTCACCCCCAGTGTAGGGGATACGTCCACAAACTGCGTTTTATTCCTCTTTCCTCAAAACCACAGTTGATCTGCGCACTCAGCTGCAGATCCCTTCAGTCCTTTATCAGCCGCGCACACAGCAGCAGGCCCCTGCGCACACAGCTGCAGGTCTTTCTTTCCTTCCTTGCAAAAACCCTCTGCGCACACAGCTGCAGAGGTCGTCCATGCACACAGCTGGGACTTATCCTTTCCTTACAAAAACCAACCTTACTTCACCTTATCTTTCTTTACATCAAAAATCCTAACCTATCCTTTTTACACAAGCGCTTATTTATACTGCGCAGTTTTACAAAACCATGGTCTTAAACCATGGGCACCCAAAAAACCCTAAACCCTGGATTTAAACCACAAGTTTATTACAAAAAGAGGGTTTTGACTTACCCTGACACCCCTAAGACTGTCTTGGCCCATAGCTCCGCTTACACATTTTCTAATTAACCGCGGAGTTACCCAAACATGGAGTATGTGTCCCAACAATACATCAACTGAATATAAACAAATGCATAATAAAACAATATCATGAAATGACAATTGAATACTTATCTTTATTTGTTTCGTGGGTAGACTCCTTCTTAAGCCTTCAGCTTCATCATCTTCTTCATTCATCATTTCTTATCCAAATGCTAAGATGGATAAGAATTTCTTCAAGAATTGAGTTCTTCATATTCCTCATCGCTTGAGGTATCTTCTTTGGATCATGAGAGCTTGATCTTCAGTTTCTCCCATCTTCTCTTTTCTTATTATGAGTCGAGCTTCTTTTCTTGTTTTCACTCTTCCCAGAGTCTACTGAATGTAATCACTTCCTTTCAGCACACATTCCTTGAATGAATGAATCCCATGATCCTGGGAGGCCATTCAAGGTGGATATCGCCACTTCTGAATTATCCACTTATTATACTACTACAAGTTTTTCTTTGATATGAGAGACCCTCGTAAAGTATGACTGTATGGTCTCTGCATTTTGGATCTTCACATTCTTCAACTGCTTTCTCAAAGTCATATTCTGATTTATGTTCTTCCCTTCAAATAGCTTGGTCAAGGAATCAAACATATCTTTCGGTGTCTTTAGGGAAGACACTTGTGGTATAAGATGATCCTCTATTGAATCAGCAATGATCTTATTGGCTTTGACCAAGTTCTTCTGGTGTAAGACTTTTATCCTTATCTCCCTCTGGAACTGGAACCTCTCTACTTATGTACGTGTCCAATTAATTTCCTTCAAGAACTAGTGAGATCCTATACTTCCATGCTTGTAATTTTTCAACTTCACCAGGATTATCATCAAGTTGATGTGATAGATCACTTTGAAATGAGAACCTCAAATGAAAATAGCAAAAGATTAGATCTTACCGATTTGAGGTGTCCGTCCTGGTNTTGTCAAAGAAACCCTAATTTTCAAAACTTGGAATATTTAAGATCTGATTGAATAGAAATATAGATCTCTTCAAAGTGATCTGTGCAATGTAATCCTTTTCTGAAAATAGTGGAGGGAATCTCCCGAAATAGGAAGCCCTAGTTTTCCAATTTCTTCTGCAGAAATTCATAATACTATTTCTGTGATATCTATGAAATTACTACTTCTCTGTGTATGAAACTTTGTACTAAGGTATCCTATCATGTCCTATTCCAATACCATAGGTTTTATCAGAATTGGTTTCACCAATTGGGACTTATGAGCATTTTCTCAAGGTGACATGTTTCAGGATTGTTCAGCATAGCAAAGTTGTATGGACTTCCACGTGTCACTGTTTCTTCTTATGGGTCTGAAACTTGGACCACAGAAAGTACAGTCCATTCCCTTTCTAGAAAATATTCATAAATTTCATTTGGACCTTTGTAGCCCGAGATATAGCAATTATCCCCAGGTGTCTTGTTTAGGGATGAATACTGGAAGAGGCTGGAACTATAATGTGGAGGGATCATATCTCCTAGAATATAGGGAATCGGAGGCTGAATTTTGGATACAGTGTAAATTAGGATTTTATCTTCGGCTTGTGACATTTGAAACTCATGAGCATTCTCCAATCCCGAGATATAGAGAATGTACCAAAACGTATCAGTTTTAGTATTTTAGGGTTTTTCCGGCTCGGGGTCAAACTAGGGTTTGACTTTCCCAGAGTTTCACCCAACCAAAAATATCGACCCAGGTCTCTAAAATTTGATTTTTATGAGGAGAGAAATCATATGTCGGGCTTACTCAAAAATTCCTCTTTTGTAAGAAGCCCTAATTTCCCACACCAAAAACTGAAAATGCTCGGAATCGAATTCCGCTTCAACAGAAAGATGCGCCCTTCAATGGAGAGTCATCCTAGCATACTTTTGCTAATGGATTGCGGAGAGAGACCCAAAAATTAAGAATCCCTAGCTTCTGCAGATGCACAATGTCTTCTTTTCAGGTTAGCTCTGATACCATGTTAGAGTTTTATCATTCAAGCTAGCATTATGATCTTAGGATCTTTAACTGAGAGAATAACATGCACAGCAACAAAACACAAGAGACAATGAACACAAAGATTTTCCTTAGGGAAACCATAAAAGAGAAAACCTTGCAGCGTCCTCAGAGATAGAATCAGCACCAAAAGTAAAACCAAAAAACATAAAGATGGTCTCCCGATAGCAGCAGTCTCTCTCTTGTCCCAACAACTTCTCTCTCACTCATGCACCCCAATGAGTGAGTGCGTGTGTGTGATAAATAGAGAGGCTCACTCTCTATTTACATTCTTTCGTTCACTTAATCTCCACTCCAACATGTTGGCCTCACTTAACAATTACTTACTAGAGGCGACATCTCTAGGAGAGTCTAATAGCCCTAGTGCCCACAACTTGTGGGGACTTTGCCCCTGCGACCAACAAGGAGGGTTATCCTTAACAAAATGGTGGGGACTATTGCCCCGACTTACAATAAATCACCTAGGCTCGACTTCTACGGGATAGTCTAATAACCCTAGGGCCCCACAACTGTGGTGACCTTAACCCTTGATCAATAGGAGGGTTACCCACAATGACTTGACATGACTTGTTTACATTATAAAACCTCCCGATGGGAACATCGGGGCATGACATGACTCAATTACATTACAGATACTTCCTGGAATAAACATCGGCGTATAATACATAATATATACAAGTGAATACATTTTGAAGTTACAATTACATCAACAAAATTTAAATGGTTGAGAATAGGTTTTGGATGTGACTATAACAAGAAACCAAATGAAATAATTACATATTTAGTGAAGAAAGAATCAAAACTTGAACTACTAACTACCAATCATTTATCAACAATTTAATCTTTGACAATCAACTGTCATAAAACTAGTATAAGGATCATTGATTCAATCACATATTACCAATATATTGTATACATTAAATTGGATGATAGGTGGCAGGTTGCTAAAGATCTCATCACTAGCAATGTTGGTAGTGACATAGATTTGGTGGATGGAGGTGAAGAGTTGATTTGCTACCACAATAAGTGCTTCCAATCAAACTGCCTAACCCTTAACCACCTTCCAACTGTGAATATATATATGAGTCTAAAAATCCTTTAAGAAGGTTGACCTAACTGCCCTTGTGGAAAAATGAATAAAATAGTGAAAATAAGAAAAAAAACACATTAGTTGTATTAACATTTACGTTTTATCCTCCATGATTTGACCCCACTTATTCCATTTGTTCTTCACCTCATTGCTTTGACATATGTTTGCCATAATTTGTGGTCCATGCAAAAGTTCTTTCAATATACTTTTTCACCATTATTTTGTATAAACCTAATCCACGTTTAGTATTAGTATATGTTAAAATTGTTGATATATAATTAGGAGAATGTATTATGTTACTAGTGTTGACCTAAATTTTTGGCTATCTATAGAATTGGGTTCAATTGTTGTCTAAGTTTAAAATATCTGAACTCTCAAGATAACGATGCAGTATCTATATTAAAATCTCTTCCATCTTAAGGTGTTTTTTTCCATTTCCAAAATACAATTTGTTGTATGTAATACGTATATATGTTGAACATGTATCAACTAAGTAGTGACTCGTACCATCACTGATGAAGTCCTTTTGGAATGCAGGAAAGGATGGATCTTTTTGATGCAGAAAATGCCCTCATCGGCGCTTTTGCTGGTATTAATTTTTTGCATACACCTAAATATGTTATTACTTATTACTTATTTATTTACTGCTATTTATTTTCTCATCGCATGCAATTATATTTTTCTTCTTCTATTTTTTTACGCATTTGTTTGGATAGTTATATTTCCCAATTATAACTAATTTGTGGAATTGTTTGGATGACGGGAGTAATTGTAATCTTATGTCTATAATTGTATTAAATAACCTTGGTCCTTGACTGAGATTTTCTAAGTTCTTGTGAAGGGGAATAAGAGAAGAAAATTTCATTTGATTAAATCTTAAAGGGTGGCTATGATATGGAAGAAAGAAAAACATTCTATATAATCCTATATAGATATAAATGTCCTAGAGTTATAGATGTAGCCAAACATTCAAAATATGCAAATCGTAAAAGGTCTACTCATAGACGTGAAAAATTCACTCTTTCAAGCTATGGTTGGAGGAATCATTAGAAAAGAGGTTTGGTCATTTGATTTTGTTTTATGTTAGATCTAACAGAAGTTGGTATCTAGAGAACTGTCCATTCTGAGGGTGGATCCTACACAAAAATATGCTAAAGTTGCAGTATAATAGGAATACTGCCCCATGGCAGATCTATGGAAGTAGTATTAGAACAATATGAGCATCTCTCCAATGCATGATTTGTCAACACAATTAGTGTCAAGTATGTAAGATTGTAGATACCTATTGCTGATTGGGAACCCGGGCTAGTTGAATGATTAATGGTTTCTTCATTGAGATGTATTGCAATGCAAATTCCTATTAGGGAAAGTAAGAGTTTCTCAAGAACATGATATAGCAAGATATTGTCTTTTGAAGGTTTATTGGATTTTAAAAATGCTAAATCAAAATAAAATAGCTTTTTCTTCTTTAATAACTTTTAAATCTTGGTTTTAATGACCTTTTCTTTAGAATAATTAAGGTTCTATCAATAGTTGGACTGACATGTATTGATTTGAATACTGCTAGAACAAAACATTGTTATACTTTTAAGATCGATGAAATAAGTTTGTTGTGGAATCCATGTTATGTATGTTTTAGCAACATACTCTTTGGGATACCTTATAGCCTACTATGTATCTCAGGTGAGAATCAATAATTTTCTCCTCCCCAACATTATGACCAATAACTAGTCAATGAGCACTTTTTAAGTATTCTATCCTTTTGCATAAAGGGGTGAAGACAAATTTGTGTTATTCTATGGATTGCATTGGCATCTTTAATAATGCATCAAAATCAAAGAAGCACTAGGGAAAACATTGTTTGCTATAGAGGGTGTAATCAATCTTACCATTGATTGCTTGACTAGTATTGAATGGTTTTATTATCTGGATATATCTTGTCCAGGTGTTTAAATTCCTTCAGATTCCTTTTGGTTTCAATATATTCCCTACAAATATTCAAAACTGATTCATTTTCAATACAGGAAAGAAATCCAAAGTCATCCAAACAAGGGTTCTTGTAACTTTTAAATTTAACTCTAAACTTTGGTTGTATATGTATTCTTTTGCTACTACAAAAATTCAACATAGCAATAGATAGACCTGTATTTTCACAACTTGAGAATATTTGTCTCCTTAATGAGACATGATGTTGGACATGTCATCAAATACTCTATCATGCTTTTCATGCAGGTGTTGTTACTAGCGCAATAACTACTCCTCTTGATGTAATCAAGACAAGATTGATGGTTTAGGTATCCATTTAAGAAGTGATTTAAGATATAATCAATTCATAGACAAGAGGCAATTTCTTTTGTAAAAAGTAAGATAGGAGAAGCATGATGACAATGGTAGTCTCACTTTTAATCTTGGCCTAGGGAACATCAAATCAATACAAGGGTGTATTTGATTGTGTTCAGAAGATCATGAAAGAAGAAGAATCATTTTCTTTGACAAAGGTTAGTTTTGTTCTTAATGTTGGCCCACTTCTACTACTTAAAACCCTTTCTCCACATGCATGTCTTTTGCAACCTTTGCATTTATTTTGATTTTGATGGTAACTTTATGTTGTGGACATGTAAACGAATCCTTGTATGTTTTTTTACTCTGTTAATTATGGGTGTAGGATTACCTTAATCTGTTGCAAGTAATTTTTTTTAATACTTTATATAAACACATTTATTTTATATGTTTTCATTACCATGTAATCATTTTTATTGCATTTCACTAGATCCTATTTTAACTAGCATGTAATAATTTTAATTGTTTCTAGATTTGACCAAATCAAATCCCAAACGTATGATAATTTGAATTTAGAGACATGCGAATGTCGATCTTGGATTCTAGTACATTCAAATCCTTTTTATTTTGGATTTGAAAATCTTTCCATTTATTTTTTTTATAAATTTCAACGGGGTCATCGGTTTTTCGATAGCGTCGAAGTGGCACTTGTCATCCGATATCCATCCAATCTGACGACTATGCTACACTACCGACGAATTAATCGTCGATTATCCGACTGGAAATAATGAAGCGTCGTTAGATTTATGAGCTTTATTTGGTGAAGGAGGTCGACAGATATCCATAAAATTAGATGACCTTGCTAAACTTTCGACGCCTCCAGTTTGTTGGTTATCTGATCAATATTAAGAGGTTCGTCAAATTCCATAGTGGAGTGCATTATCTCATATTTGACGCCTATGAAGGATTATTCATCTATAGTCCGATGGGTATGGAGTGTCATTTGACATCGAGTTTCCGACAACGGTGTGTCCAAAATCCATCGAGAAAATTTCTTTATCGGAATTGGCGTGAAATTCCACTAACATTTTAACAGAAATCCAATTGTTTAATTGTCGACATCAATATGTCGAAAATCAGACATTTAGGCCATCGAAATTTGTGGTCAAATTCACTTGTGTAGTTTATACCAGGTATAAACCATGCATTTTGTATATACCACTATACAAACTTAGTTGTTGGATCACACTTCTCTATGTTCCAGCAAGTTCTTTCTCTTTTCTCTCGTCCTCCTCTTGGGCACCAATGTATATTGGTTAGGTATATAGAATAGTATATACTAACTAGTGTATAGTATATACATGAGTGTATATGTATATATACTAGGTAGGTATATACACTCATATGTAAAGTATATACCTACCTAGTATATATACTAGTGTATATACACCAATGTATATACTAGGTATATATACTGGTGTATATACACCAGTATATATACCTAGTATATACATTGGTGTATATACACTAGTATATATACTAGGTAGGTATATACTTTACAGATGAGTGTATATACCTAGTATATACACCATTGTATACACCACACTAATGTACATACACTGGTGTATATACTAGGTATATATACTCGTGTATATATATGTATACATTAGTGACATATGCACCAATGTATATACTAGGTATATACACTAGTATATACCTAGTATATATACACCAGTGCATATACTTAGTATATACACCAGTGTAACTAGTAACACCAGTTTCCCCTTTTAACCATCTTAAGACCCATTTACATTTAAAAAAAGCTACTCATGGCACATGTATGTGTGTGTGCATATACAGAAGTGCCTTCCATACACATAAGTACTCTTCCATATATACACACACATATACAAAAGAGCGCTTCTCTATATGAGGAAACATGACAACATAAAAATCTAAAGTAGAGAATAGGGACTTGTTACCTGTCATGTGATTGCTACAACCACTATATAGTATCCATACATCTAAGCTGTAGTGTTCTTCAGTTGCTTGATAAGACAAAAAAATCACCGCTAATGAGCGTTCTTCTCCTTTGGAGACATTGGCTCTACTATTGTTCTGGTTACTGCTCTAGTTAGCTTGCTTCTTTATGCATTCTCGTTCATAGTGTCCATACTTCTTGTAGTAGTTACACTGAATATTGGAATTATTGGTCCATCTCTTGCCTCTCCTCCTCTGACCTTGAGAGTTGTTAGAGTGATATGAATGATCTGAGAGGTCTTGACTATGAATGGTTCTATTCTTTGTAGCTGGAGACCCTTGGCATCTTCTTCCTCTACCTCATCCTCCTCTGCCTCGACATCTATTGAGGGAATTATGGGTGATGGATGCATTGGTAAATGATTGTTGCATTGGTAAATGATTGTTCTTCTTTATTAAATTGCGCTTCATGAGATAGAAGAGATCAAATCAACTATTCTAGGGTGAACTCAGACAGATCTTTTTCCTCTTCTATGATAGCCACTACCATAGCAAACTTCTTGGTGAGACACCAAAGAATATTTTGAATAACGATCTTTTGTTCTAGCGATTCACCATAGGTTTGGAATTGGGTCATAATAGTCGAAACCCTAGTCATGAATTGATCTATAGTTTCTGACTCTTTCATTTTCAAAGTTTCAAATTGAAGGCATAGGGTTTGCAGTCTTACAGTTTTAATTCGATCAATTCCCTTGTTGGCCGATGAAAGTGGATTCCAAGATTGATATGCGCTGGTAGCTCCTAATATCCGTGGAAAAATGTAATCCTCGATACAACTTTGGATCATCCTTGTGGCTATGAGATCTCGGTCTCAGCGATATTCTACAACACTCTTCTGGGCATTAGTCATTGTGGCCAGAGCATTAGAATCTGGTTCTTCGAACTTAGTTTCAACTATATCCCAACATTTGTTGAGTTGAAGAAACATATTCATCTTGATAGATGAAAACTCATGGTTGTATCGAGTCAAAATGGGTCCGTAGATTGGCTTCAATGAAATGGTACTAGCCATGGTGGAATCAAAAAAAAAATCCTTCCCTTTTTTTATTTGACAAAAAAAACTAGTTCGAGAGTTTCACCGTGCTTTCGCTTCAACAATACATGCTTTACGATATGGAAAAGATGAGGATCGTGCCACGATAAAGGACGACAATGAATGCGGGAAAGAGATGTTACTGGTGGATCAGTGGCCTCACGTGTGGGTGGTGGAGTCAAACCACTATTGCATTAAAAAAAATTCCAAAACAATGTGGAATGTCCCTCAAACAATGCGGCCCACTAAGATCGCTTGGAGGTGGGCGACCTAAAGTTCACGTTGATCAATGGCCTCACGCGTGGGTGATGGAGCAGCCACAGGAGTTAGGATCATCGGAGTAGCTCACTTTCCGTAAGCTTGGCGTGCAACGGAGCCTGCAATCCGATCCAGAGTAGTTGACTCAGATCCAGAGTCTGCACTGACAAACAGGTAGCATGGAGAATCGTTGGACTAGTTGCTGGGTGCTGCGAATTTCCTGTTGCGTGGAGGGAGGAAAGAAATTTCCTGCTGCGTGGAGAGACTGAGCTTCGTTGTTTTTGCTTGTCATGTAGTTTTTTCTCTAACAGATTTGTGGACTCAAATGCAAAGACAAAATTGCCGCCTGAAAAAAAATGACGGTCGTCTCTTATGGCTCCCAAACTGGCTCGACGAGTCGTTTTCCTCTTGATGAAAACGTTACGTGGGTAATTATGGAACAATCTAGAACACAGAGAATATGTCCAAATTTGATAAAAAAAATTGTTTACCCAGTCCTCCATGAGTTGATATGGAGTTGCACAATTTTATATCCGGAGATGGGATCACCGAGATTTGGAATAAAGAATCGTGCTGCGCGGCAAGTCACATAGAAGAATATCAGGGACGTTGGATCCTTAGAATGCAATCTGGTATGGATGCACAAATATTTCTTATTGTATGTGATTTCCATTACGGGAAAGGCTTACCTAGACAATGGATGGATCATGTCGTAAGCTTTTATACCATGAAAAAGAAAAGAATGAAGGAGACAAAAACATTATGGGATGATTGACTACCTTCTCATTATTACATGAAAAGAATGAAGGAGACAAAAACACTATGGGATGATTGAATACTGTTGGAAAATGGTAATTACTCGCAGATCAGTTCGCAATCTTCAGCCGACATAGTACGCAACTTTCAGCCGTCTTTGTCAGAGACCGTACAAGTCGAAATCTTGTCTGCCAGTCTGGCAAGGAGGAAAAGGCTCCGAGTAGGCAACATAGTCCAGTCGAATTTATTTCAGAAGCTAAGTTATTAGGTAGCAGTTATTACAGCCTTTAATGGCAGATCAGTCGACCCATGCTGTAGCAATTTTCAAATTGCCTATAAATAGAAGAAGCATTGTTGTAAATCAGCTAAGGAAAAAGAGGAAAAAAGAAGAACAAAGAGAGGAAGAACAGTTGAAGCTCAAGCTTCTGTGCATGTAATTCAGTCGACGAGCTGAAGCTCTGTAGATCGACGAGTCTGGTCGGACAAGTCTGGATCGACCATTTTGTAATCGACGAGTTTGTAGTACTTTGTTATTTCAGCATAGTTAATATATGAAAATAGTTTGTGGTTGAATGCATGATTATTTGGCCGCATATGTTTCCAGATTTACTTCTGTAAATGTCTTTTACAGTTACTGTCAAGTGAAAGAACAAGAACCCATAAAATCTCACTGCGTGAAAGTTCCAGCTTTTACTGCACATTGGTCGACTCAAGTCTTCCTACATTTTTGGCATATGTTTCTCATAAGTTATTTGGATTTGTAAATCTGTCTATTTTACTTCATTTTACTCATAGGTGAAAAGCATTTAGAATTTCTTAAGTCTTTAGACTTAGAATCATATCCTGCAGATTTCGACCAAAGTAAGCCGACGAGAGTGAGCCGACTAGAGTGGTCGAAGAGCCGACTAGAGTGGTCGGTTGGTCAACCGACTAAGCAGCCAACTTGGTCGGAGAGCCGACTTGGTCGAAGGTCCGACTTGGTCGGAGTAAAATTGGTCGAGGTAAAAATCAGTCGGGCAAGTAAGTCGGAGTAATTTCGGTCGAGTGAAGGACCGACTAAAATTTTGCAAACTTGTCTAGTCGGACATAGACAAGTTTCACCCGACTGGTGAAAAAGAAAAGTTGGTCGACGTGAAAAGGCAAACTTGAAATTCGACTGAGCCCTAAACTCAAGTTTAGTCGGCTCGGTTTTGGCTATCAAATACCTTCTCATTATTAGAGTGTTAGAGTGAGTATAAATAGGAAATACAAATGGAAATACTATGGCTGAATACCATAGGTTGGAAAATATTGTGGGTCACCTAACCAAAAACTAACTAAGTATAGGTGAGATTACATTTTCCAACGGATCGCATTTTCGAATGCTTATAAATCCTTTCTTATCGAAGCATTTGCAAGGCTACCAAGGTCGTCTATCCTTTGGCCGAGGATGAAATTATCGGTTATGTTATTGTGGTCGTTAGGAAGTACCCAAAGATGAAAGTGACGCGCTACTCCCACAGTATTCCCAAACTGGTATTCCATGGTGGAGAGTCCAATGTCATTATCAGCACACGTGATCTGGACCATGTTGTATCTCTGGACAAGCTCAGCGTGACCATGACAAACTTATTGATTATGTTGCGGGAGAAGAGCTTAATTTTCCTTATTGGCCTTACTAGTTAGGTGTGAGGAATTCTAGGCATTCGTTTTCACGATATATATGGTATATATTAGCTAGATGTCCAACTATGAGATGCAGGAGTTTATTAGGAGTTTGGAGGAGTTTATTAAGAGTTCGAAGACTATTACATGATTGCACATTAGCTAGACTCCTAGATGGCAAATATAGTTGAACTAAGCCTTAAGTAATTAGATTTGGTGTTAAGTTAATTGTTGTAGAATCATTGGAGTTAAGTTAATAGTTGTATATAATAACTAAGCTAATAGTTATTCAATATAACTGTGATTAGTGTGGAAGTTAAGATAATAGTTATAGAATGATTGGAGTTAACATAATATTTGTATCTAATAATCAATGGAGTTAACTCTACTTATCAGATGTGAATTAAGTTATTTTTTTCTTTTTTTAAATTATTAATTATTAATTTTTAACTATGCCCATATAATCAATGTCTCATAGATGAAAAATCATAGATGGTAATCCACCCCAAAATTCTAAGATGTATACATCAAGAATAAATAGACAAATAATATTGTTAAATTACATAAGGTTTATTCGGGAAAAAAAGAAAAAACGTTAACCCAGTGGTAATGTGGGATTGCATCCACAAGGAATTAAATGATCCACAGGAAAAAAAAGGCATCTCAACAGAACGGGTGGTAATGTGGGATGGAATCCACAAATATTTAAATAATATTTTTAGATTACAAAGGGTTTATTCAGGAGAAAAAGAAAAAGGCATCTCATGCAGCAAAAACCTGGTGGTACGGCTAGTGACGGATTGTCTGTAGTGAGTTTAACTTAACATTATAGTGTCAAATAAGTTTTTAGACTTTACACATGGATATAACTAGAGCTTTCTACGTAAAACTTTTCTTTCTGAAATTATTACCTTTGGCAATGATAGTTGTTATTAGTTTGATCATATTATATTATTGTATTTTGAGATACACGGTATCTCAGCAATATACTTTGATTACTTTTGATTCAATAAATACTAAAGAAAACTAAATACCGAGGAACAACTTTTTTATTTTTTATTTTATTTCTCTAACTAGAGGGCACTAATAACTAGTATTTGCTTGAGGTAATGGGCCCTGGATATACCCTTTCATGCACATAATTTTAGCGGGTTGCAAAGCTCAGCATACATTGAAATATATCAATTAGCAACGATTTGAAATTTATGGATCAGGGGTCCATTCAAATAAAATTTAATTTTAAATGACAAACAATTACCGGGAACAATCTGAGAACCATCTCGAAATCAGGGATCAAATTTGAAGGGCAAGGTCTTATTTCACTTTGAAGAGTTGTGAAATATTGAACCCTTCACGGTTGACATGTAAAAATCAATCATGCTTTTCATTTGAAAATGTAAGAGTACATTCAAACTTTGCTTCTTTAGTACGAGTATCCATATCCATATCACTAGGATGTATGCATAATGAGCATCCCATATGAGAAATCTTTGGTTCATTCACTTATAAGGGGAATTTTAAGGTGAAGGGAAACATTGAGCATCCTCAAATGCAGTCCTTGCCCTCGCTCAGTATAATGAGCATGTGCAGCTATATAACAATCAAAGTATAATGTCAAATGTTATAAACTAAATATTCACAATCTCTAAATCAAGTGTATACATGAATATTGTGGGTATTGGTTGGTTGGATTTGGAGTAATGATGATATTGGGTATGTAGTATATCATTTGGAGAGCTTGCTTTGTGAATAAACAGGGAAGCATTGGAGTATTCATCATGATTTTGGAGGAAAACAAAGAGGCTCTCCTTAGCAAAAGTGCAATGAATGTGTAATGGAATACCATCACCAATCAATAAAACATGACCATTTGCATCACTCCACTTATTTATGGGTAGCCTATCCATTATCTTTTGTTCTGTTACGATCTATTCACTAGTGGCCTCTATAGCTACTCGCATCTTATCCCATCCAACAACTCCATCTAGTTGCTTCAAAGCACGACTTTTACAACCAGGGGCACCAAGCCTTGCTTTTCCTTTTGCAAGTGAATTTTCTAGATCCGTTGTTTCATCTCTTTTATGAAGTATCCATGAGGTATAAGCTCATGTAGAAAGTGTTGAAAAAAATTAATTTAGGTAGTTATTCTATTTAATAAAACTTGAAGGTTTTCTGAAGCACAAATAGCTATAACTGTAAACATAGGTCTTTTGGGTGAAAACTGTCTTTCAACTAGACCAAAGAAGTATTGCAATAGTACAATTTGTAGTTAGAATAGGTTATTATAGTTGATCACAAACCAAAAATATGATGTGTAACTCTATTATAGAAAAATTGCAACATGGTATCACAAACCCTAAGAAAACCAAAAGTTGTTGTATCAGCCACACACTTGCAGTAAAAAACCAACACATCTTAGCCACACACTTGCAGTAGCGTTCTAAATAAAATTCAGACTATAAGTAATATATCTCCCTATGTTACATGTACACAATTGGGCAAAGATATTGAGTATCAAAACCACCTAAGATAATGTAGGATCAATAAAGACGATACATACTCACAATATCAAAGAGGCCTCACGTGTAGAACAGTTATAGCATGCTAATGTCATGTTGATGTCTTAAACACTGTGGTGGAAAAAAAAGTGGGCCAAATTATACTTGAATCCCGAGTGTTGCCTCTGTTAAGGAAGAAATTTAAATGAAAAGTTTTAATTTTTCTAGTGGTTTTAATGCAAGGAAAAAATAGTCCTATGTAAAATGTCTTAGCCATTCGATGTAATATGCATAACGGGATTCAAATAGTTAACATTATAAGTCTTCAATCACCATTTCTTTGTTTTTTAATGCTCTGCGAGTCTGTAGTATGCATGTTTGATCATATTGAGAATCCATGTTTTTTGAGGTTTCAATGGAAACGTGCAACCCCGGAGAAAGTTTAAGAGAATTCTTGAGATGGATTTTGTAGCTAATTTCAGAAGTTAAGAGTGGATATTCACAAGGATAAACATCTTTTAAGAGGGTGAAACATAACTAGGATCATGTATCAAACTATATCATATCAGTTTTATAAAGTAAGATAACTATATCATATCCACGTCTAACAAATGACCACAAACGTAAGTTCATACTGCTAAATGTTATACCCAATCCAGATACAGTGCGGGAAATGGTAGGAATGTTAAAAGCATTGGAAAAACGAAATAATGAAGAATAACTGAGCGCCCTGAAAGCTATTTGTTAATAGCCTCACCGAAAGATACAATAGTAAAAGTGCGGTAATGCCATAGAAAGGCTAAAGAATGGATATGATGCACGGAGCTTGGTTCAAATTTGAAGCCTTCAGGAATCAGGCCTGTCATACATAACCATTCAAACTACGATACATAACCCAGTCGAACTACTAGAAAGGAAAGGTAACATTACACAGAGGCTTACCCGGTAATCGTTGGTTTGTTGAGTCTAAAGGGAGATACATTCAAGATTATTTTCTGTGAACCAAAACACCCTGTAACAACAAAATTTCCTGTGAACCAAAACGCCTGCAAGTTGCAACCACAAAATTAGTATTTAGCAGCGATACAAAATTGAAGGAACATCAATTAATTTTTAAGGTAAACTTAAACTATGAAGCTTACCCTTCCAAACTCAACTAGTTCGATGCTACGACTGAGGATAAAATGCAACTAGAAGATGTTGATTTTGAATTGAATGAATATTTGTGGGTAAAGCATTTCATTATAACCCTCATTTGTAGCGAGAGAGTCTAGAATTAACATAATGGAAACCTTGCCTGGATCGATTGGAGGCTTGGAGCAGACTGGTCACCGGAGACTACTCATTATCTTTTCCTGAAAGATACTTTTGTAGCGAACATAGAGCTAGAGAAACAATCCATTTTGTGCCAGAGAGTCAGTGCAACGACGATTAAAACTAGTGTCAACCTTGGCAATATAATTAATGAAGCAATTATGTTGTATTCTTTGTCTGCATCATATTCTCCATGATACATATTTTGTAGTTTTCGAGGGCAGAGCCTTTTCTTATTACAGCTCCTCTAAATTCTTTGATGTCAGGGTTGAAAAATGTGATTAGCTGATTTGTCCACTTATCTTCATTCTCTGAATGCACTGGGATGCCGAATCGCATATGCAAGAAAGCACTTTATCGAAGGATTTAAGATCAAGTATTTCACAAACTGCAAGAGCAGGGGAATCCACCTCGTGGTCATTCTCTCAATCTATCATTCTCCTCCACATAAAACAGTTCATGGTTGCATGACTGGAGAGTCAGAGTATAGAGACTCTTGAGTCTCTTACAAATCCAAAATAAAAACTCTGAGCCTCGACCTGTAGGATTTTCATGTTTTCCACAAAAATCTCGGTAAAGTACACATTGTAGGTTGGCTTATTTAATGTCAACTCTCGGCTAAAGTCAAGCCAATGATACCGCATGATCCCCATTCCCATCACTAATAATATATATTGAACACTAACTAGATACCACCCTACCTACATTTGTCGGGTAATTGTTAGCAAAATTGCTAAGTTTGTAAGTTTAATTACCTACCCCGAGTCTAGTAGTGTGATGTGGAAGTCCTTATATTTAAATTCCAACTGTTTTTAAATGTATGTATTAATGCATTACATTAAATCGTTTCAAATTCCAAGTTCTGGGTTAGTCTTACCCATAAGCATTGTCGTGTCTGCCAGTCCACTGAATCACTGATCAGTGATAATACCAATTTCCTTGATTGGAAAATTTTGAAACTGCCCTTCCATTCCAGATTTACACACGTTTACTCAATTTCATTGATGATGGATTGGATATGAAACTAAATTTTTTTTGCATGTTAAATTTTTTTTTAGCTCTCTATGACAGCCAAAATGGCCTTTGACGGGTCCTAAAGGCTTCAAATTTGAAGCCTGCTCGCAACCATCTCTTTCAAAGATCATCAAATTCTACATTTTTTGGTACAGTTGGTCAACCTCACCCGAGCTTGCGTTGCACCCGAGTCAGTTGCAAAGATGTCATGATTGCGTTGAAGATCCCGCTTCAAGCGTGCTTTCTCCCTCCATGTGCAAACCCTATCTATCACCATAATTAACCGTGCTTTGAATGAACTGCCCTAGTTACTAACTTTTCTGACAATGGTTACTTACATTTGCTGCCTATGAATTTAAAATTTAAACTAAAGATTTTCGATGTACTTTATACTTATCTGTGAATCAAACTTTTCTGACTTACTTTTTGATTCTTTTGTCACAAGAACATAGTGGTGCTATTGCTACACCACACCTTGTTGCTAAGCCCTCATGGTTAAGCAAAGAGAGTGTTCAGGGATTGCTGCTTAGAGCGCACTCAGGGAAAGCTTTTTACCTCCTTGTGAAAACCTATGTGGATTGCCATGAATTGAAGGATAACCTAATGGTCGTGTCATAGAATATTTTGAGGGAGTCCATCGTTGTAGTTGGAAGAGCATATAATTTCACTATCAGGGATGCTTATTCTGGAACTACCTCTACCATAAGATCATAACTCCCACTTGTGACCTTCAAGATAGAGTCAGATTTATTGTGGCCACAGAGGCTACATTTCCTCTTTCATCAATACCTTGCCTCTCCACTTCTGCAATGTCTTCCCTACTCTAAGATTAGAGAATTCTGCAGTGTCAAAAAATGATGCCTCCCTTTTACTGCTACACTACCATAACAAGCGTTTGAAATAAAGCATGGAGTCTCTCTACGTTCTATAATGTATTCATTGCAAGATATTGTAGTCACATAATTAAATTCATTCCTAGTTTTTTTTTTTAATAATGTAATCTTATTTATTGCAAGATATTTTGGTCACATAATTAAAGTAATTTCTATTTTTTTTTTTTTTTTTTGTAAAGAATGTAATCTTATTTTGTTAGTTAGTCATTTTCTAATTCGGCGTTTTGAGCTGATTGAAAACACAAACGAAGTTCAAAATAATTATTCACTGGATAATCAAGGGCCGCTTTACTCCACAACAGTTTTACCATTCAAGAATGACATTACCAAAAAGGCCCCCCTTTCATATAGTGAAAGCATGGTGCCACTGCCTATTGTGCAGAACCAACTTGTGGATCTTGGTACCGCGCCCCTCACCCCTCTTTGCCATTGCACAAGGAGTGGTGCTCGGTTTTTTTCATCAAATAAAAAAAAGGGAAATATTTTTTTTAGTCATCCCAACATGGCTAGTACCAGCACATTGAAGTCGATCTCTAGACCCGTTTTGACCGGGCCCAATTATGAGTTTTGGTCTGTCAAGATGAAGACGTTTCTCCACCTAAACAAATGTTGGGATATGGTTGAAATTGAGTTCAAATAACTAGATACAAATGATTTGGACGCAATGACTAACTCCCATAAGAGTTTTGTTGAAACTCACCGAGACTGAGATGTCACAGCCACATGGCTGATCCAAAGTTGCATCGAGGAGTCCATTTTTCGACGGATCTTAGGAACTACCGGGCCATATCAAGCTTGAAATTTTCTTGCATCGGCCTACAACGGAACATATGGAGTAAAAACGGTAAGATTGCAAACCCCCTTCAATTTGAAAGCTTAAAAATGAAGGAAACCGAAAGTGTTGATCAATTCATGACTAGGGTTTCAGGCATTGAGACCCAATTTCAAACCTATGGTGAACCTTTAGAACATAAGATAATTGTTTAAAATATTCTTAGGTGTCTCACCAAGAAGTCTGCTATGGTAGTAAGTGCCACTGACCAATAAAGAAGAAGAGTCACTAACCAATGCTTTCAGCACCCAAGCTTCCCTCAACAAAGGTCGAGGAAGAGGAGAATGAGGTAGAGGAAGAAGAAGCAGAGGGTCTCCAGCTACAGAGAACAAAACCAAAAGCAATCACAGTCATGAACACTCATCATTCAGAACACTCTCACAACTTTCAAGGTCAGAGGGGGAGAGGAAAGCGATGGCCCAATAAGTCCAATATTTAGTGTAACTACCACAAGAAGTATGGACACTATGAACGAGAATGCAGAAAGAAGCAAGCTCATCATAACAATAACGAGAACAATAGAGAGCCAATGTCTCTAAAGAAGAAGAAGGCTCATGAGAGGTGATGTTTCTGTCTTATCAAGCAACTAAAGAACACTAAAGCACAGATCTTTGCCTACTAGATAATGGTTGTAGAAATCACATGATAGGTAACAAGTCACTATTCTGTAGTTTGGATTCTTGTGTTGTCACAAATATCAAGCTAGGAGATGACTTTCTGGTTCCAACCAAAGGGAAAGCTACTATCCCTGTTCTTACAAAGAAAAATGAAAAGAGATTTATTCACAAGGTGTTATATGTACCACATTTGAATGTAAATCTCATAAGTATAGGTGAATGACTTCAGAACTAGTATGATATTCAATTTTATGATACATGTTGTACTATCTATGATAAACCCCCCAGTAAGAGACTCATAACCAAAGTTGAAATGACCAAGAATAGAATATTTCCTCTCAGTCTCAAGAGTGCAAACCATTCACAGTCTGTAGCCCATACAATTTCTAGTCTAGATGAATCCTGGTTATGGCACTCTAGATTTGGTCATCTTCCCTTCAAGAGTCTCAATCTCCTGCACAAATAATCAATGGTCAAAGGGTTACAGGCTATTCATGAATAATCCAACACCTATGAGGATTGTATCACTGGTAAACATCAAAGGGACAACTTCCCCAATTCCACATCTTGAGCCAAAGAACATCTTGAGTTAGTTCATACAAACCTCTGTGGACCCATGCAAACCCAATCCATAGGAGGTAGTTTTCATTTTATGGCATTTATTGATGACTTAGGTAGGAAAATATGGATTTATTTCGTTAGAAACAAATTAGAGGCCTTCTCGAGGTTCAAAGAGTTCAAGGATATCACTGAGAAGCAGTCTCGAAAGTTCATTAAAATGATGACGTCATATGGTGCAAGTGAATATGATTCACATGATTTTTTCAGACTTCTGCAAACAACATGGTATCCAAAGACACTTCACCACCAGATACACTTCACAGCATAATGGAGTTGTTGAACGAAAGAACCGGACCATCATGAACATGGCTCGTAGCATGTTTTCACACAAGAAGCTATCAGATGAGTATTGGGCTGAAGTTGTTCCATGCTCGGTCTATTTTCTCAACAAATCACCCATGGTGGTTGTCCAAGACAAGATTCCTGAAGAAGCATGGAGTGGCACTAAGACTACTGTCGCACATCTCAGAATATTTGGTAGTCTAGCATTTGCACATATACCTGATGAGCTCAGAAAAAAGTTGGATAAGAGGAGTGAGCATTGCATTTTCACTAGTTACAGTGAACAACAAAAGGCATACAAACTATATAATCCTGTCACCAAAAATGTTTTGGTGATCAAAGACGTAATATGCATTGAAGACAAATGTTGAAGTGATCCTTCATATATACAACATGAAGAACGTTCAGATCAGCTACATCTCCCTATCAGACTTCCAAGATTGGAATTACTACAACAAGAAGAAACACCAGCAAACAGTCCACCACATAACTAGAAAAATAGAAGCTTGAGAGAGTTATATGAACAAACTCAAGTTCTTGATGAGCAACATCAGTATTCTCTATTCTCTTGTCAGACCACATCTTTTAATGAAGTAGTGAAGGATGCACAGTGGGTAAATGCCATGAATGAAGAGATTGATGCAATAAATAAATAAAAGACTTGGGATGTTGTTGACATCCCTACAAACAAAATGAGTATCGAAGTCAAATGGGTCTATAATACCAAACTGAATGAAAAAGGAGAACTTGAAAATTAAAAGGAAAGGTTGGTTTCCAAAGGATATGCACAAAAGTATGGTGTAGATTATGATGAAATCTTTGCTCTTGTAGTGAGGATGGATACCACTAGAGCTATACTTTCCATTGTACTTTCCATTGCAGCACAAAATCAATGGTGTGTGTATAAAATATATGTGAAATCAACCTTTCTTAATTGTATTCTTGAAGAATAAGTTTATGTAGAACAACCACCTCGTTATACTGTCATAGGTCATGAACAAACAATGTTTAAGTTTAAAAAGGCCTTGTATGGTCTAAAACAAGCTCCATGAGCTTGTTATAGTAGGATTGACTCCTACCTCATCAACAATGGTTTCAGCAGAAGCAACAATGAGCCCACTATGTATCTCAAAACAGGTCAAGGTAAAATTTTGATGGTATGTCTTTATGTTGATGACATGATTTATACTCATAATTTGATGCTTGAATATTTCAGGACAGTCATGAAAAAGGAATTTGAAATGACTGATCTAGAACTGATGAAGTATTCCTTGGTGTCGAAGTTACTCAAATAGCTTAACGTATTTTTATTTGCAAGCATAAGTATGCTACTGATGTTTTGCATAGATTCACAATGGATAAATGTAAACCAACAAAGACCCCCATTGCTCTTGGCACCAAGTTAACCAATAATGATGATGGACGTGCAGTAAATGCTACACTCTATAAACAAATGGTAGGTAGTTTAATGTACTTGACTGCAACTAGACCTGATTTGATTTATGTTGTTAGTCTTATTTCCATATTTATGGAGACTCCTGAAGACTCTCACTTGAAAGTTGGAAAAAGAATTTTGAGATATGTTGTAGGCACACTTGGATATGGCCTCTCGTACACTAGTACACGAGACAATACTCTCATAGGGTACACTAACAATGATTTTGCATGGTAGTATTGATGACAGGAAAAACACATCTGTGTATGCTTTCCATTTGGGTACAAACATGATCTCTTGGGCATCTCAGAAACAACCCATTACCAGCATGTCTTTTGTAGAAGGAGAATATGTAGCAGCCACCGCACCATCTTGCCGTGCAGTTTGGCAAAGAATACTTTTAAAGGATAGAGACACACTAAAAAGGATCCCACTTCTATTTTATGAGATAATAGCTCTGCAAAATACAATTGTCCAAACATAACATATTTCATAGAAAAAGCAAACACATTGACACTCGCTATCATTTCATTAGTGAGTTAGTCAATGATGAACAAATTTCCTTATTGTTTTGTGGCTCTAAAGAGTAGTTGGGTGACATGTTCAACAAACCATTGGGAACATATGCATTTGACTATCAGAGAAAACACTTAGGCATAGACACTATTGAAGATGTACTACCACTTGAGATTAAGGGGGTGTGTTGAAGAATGTAATCTCATTATTGGTTAGTTAGTCAGTTAGGTGACCCATGGTATTTGTTGACATATGGTATTCACCCATAGTATTGTTATTATGTATTTCCTATTTATGCTTACTCTAATAATGAGAAGACAATAAATATGCCCATAACATTTATGGCTGACCTTAAATTATGATTGAGTTAGGCTACAATAGCACGCGATTGGGTTAGTTGTTGCTAAACACTTCCCTAATCCCCAAAGATAAAAGTTTTAAGTCAATTTTATTTTAATAACCTAGTGGTAAGGGAAAACAGAAAAACCTTGGCTTCTGACTCTGTTGTCTTGTTCTTGCCCTAAATATTGACGGCTTCACTTAACATATTGTTTGACCTATTTTTCCACACTGATAGAAAACAAGTAGATTAGAGATGCACATCCTTGTATATTTTCCTTCTAATCCTTATCTTGTTGCTTGGGATGAAAACCTCGTTTAGAGATTTGGCTAAAAACATCATTCAAAGCCTTCCATGATCTTTAGTTTTTTAAGGTTAAACCTACCTATGATCTAGATATACTATAATAATTACAAGGAGACAATTGAATCTCAACTTTATCCCACATAAAAAATAAGTTCAAGGCCCAACACTTTCACATATGAAAAAAGAAATCAGATAACTAAAATTTGGGTTTGTGTAGTTAACAGGGTGATGGTGAATTTCCGTTTGTGTAGTCAACACAGTGATGGTGAGAGAAGGTAGGTCATCAACTAAAACCAGATTTGATGCCCTTGTACACAAATAAATCTTTCAAGATTGACCCCTACTTGAACCGAAATCAATAGAATAAAAACAAATTCAATATAAATGATTACAAAATTCATAGGTGTTAGCACCAGGATTGAGCCCCAATGTTGAAGGGAGGTCCGCCCCCGGCTAACAGCAGAACCACTTTAGACTGCGCCCCCGGCCTTGTGTAGTCAGAGAGGGATCTCTCGCTCATCTTCATATTTTATTCCATACAAGATATTCGCTCAAGGATGGTTAGGAGATCGGACTCCTGAAATGGGACAAAGTAGAGTGACGTGAGATGCAGGTGGGATTATCAGGGCAAGAGACCATTGGAAATGGAGTCAAAAACCTGAGTAGGGAACATTTGCATGAGGAAAAGAATGTCGTGGGGTTGCAAACGGAGGCAATATAGCTGTCAATCTCACAATTAGGAGATATTTAGCGGGTGTTTAGAAGATAAGAGAGAACAACCCATCACGTGGAGCACCGGCAATATGAATTCCACGTAACTTTAGAAGAAAACTTGATAAATGTCTGAAACAACAGGCGGAGCATAGTAGGTATGAATTCCAAACTGTTATACACTAATTTACAGACATGAAAGAAATCAACAAACTGGAATGGAAACAGGATATACATTTCACGTAAAGAAAATACATATTGAAAGAAGCAATGACACATGAATCTCCGTCTTGAGAAACAACTCTTCCTCTGCAATTCTATTCATAACACAGGCACCAAATCTTATTTTACAATAGAGAACCTCAGCCCTTGAAGGTTTCTCGACCCTCCAGCTAACTCTTTTTTCCCCTATCAGGATTGTATTTATAATACTTCAGTGCTGAGATTATTCTCTGAAACAAACCTAAGAAACTGTTTCCAGTCACAATCATGCATTTACAGTATAGAGAGTGGAACTATTGCCACGTTTTACAAATATAAACAAACATTATGGAACTGTAGCGCGTGGTAGCGCAGACTGACAACGCAGAGTTTTCTTTATCCTAGTATATGAAAGCGATCCCTATGTTGCTTGATGTCGGTCGGTTGCCAACTCAGACCATTTCAAACATGCCTTTCTTCCTCCTTTGACCAGCCTGCTTCTTTCAGACTGCATCACTCAAAGGCTGACAAGAAGGCCTGCGCCCCAGTGCCTGACATTTTCCCAGCCCTTCCTTCGTCTGGTAACACGGTTATAGGAGGAAACCGAGAAAAGGGTGGCCATGCACTTGATGATGATAGATGTCTTAAGAGGTTTATCATCTTTGTACTAATATCGCCCTCCTACAAGGAGGGTTTTATCACAGGCCACGTAGTTGGGTGTGCATTTGACCCCCTCCTCATCCGAGGCACGGTCGTTAAGTGGAGATCATAGGGGCGCTGATGAAGGCTTTGGACCTCCACTATCCCAGACTGAGCATTTTATCCAACACCTATGCTGTCATTGTGTGTTAGGACTTCGAAGGTTGTGACAACTACTGGAGGTGTGGGAGATACGTCCCTGGGATGTAAAAACCCATGCACAGTGCATCTGAGGGTAGGGAGGTGTTGAAACAGTTGAAATTCCCTAGGTATTTAACATCTGTGCCCTGGTGGTTGGCGACTTCTCGGTGCAGATAACCAAGAAGACGAAGAAACACAATCTTATGTTCGCCAACCATCAATACCCCTTGTCGAACTAACTTCTCAAACCACACAACCATGGCTATCTGTGAAGGGACTCAACACTCTTCGGAGTTTAACCTTTAGCTCTCACCATTTGTATAGTTTTATACCTCGACAACCTCAGAATACGGAGCTATATAGGGCAAACTGAAATGGCTTAGAGATGGCTATAGTCTTGAACACCTTTCAACGCGACAGTATCCCATGTGACACTAGGGTGAGGATCTTCTCTTCTGATGTTCAATTATATTATTTGATAATGGATAGGATTCTAAGCATTTCCTGCCTGGCTGCCAAGCTGGTTTCAAGGAGAGTGGATTTGACCTTTCTTGCCTTTTCACTCAATGTGACGGTGGCACTGAGCAGACTCAATTCAGGGCTTCTCTTAAGTTTGTGTAGACGTCTGATTCACCATTTCAAAACCTGCACCTCCTGTCTTTTCCCACGTGAACCGTATGCCAGTCCAGTGGAGTCGAAGAAGTTAGCGTCATTGGATGGGACCTTTTCCTCTGGCTTATCAAAGACGGTGTTTGGAGACATTATCCCGCCTGTCGGGAGGTGGATTACATGTATGAATTTCCCTTCCCCAGTCATCTTCGCACTGGATGCGACACCTCCAGCCTGGAGACCTCCTCGGCCATCCGAATTGGGGGGGAACTTTTCACATCCACCATCCATGTCTCTTTACTTCTGCCGACAATTTCTCTTTTCTGGATACACCGGGAAACTTTGGGTCATGACACGTTCTTATCCATCGATCAGGATCGACATCTTCATGCAAACGTCGATCCGAGTGGGTCCTACAACCTCTTCGCGAACCGGGACCATGACGTTGTCGGTGCTAGTTCAGATTGCGAAAAGAACCTCTATCATAGATCCATGCCCTTCTCTATCGCGACCGTTGATCTTCGCAGCCTGTACCACTCTTCGCAATCTAAAAACGATACTTCGTCCTTGCTAGTTTGGGATGCGAAATCGCTTAGGACCGTGGATCTCCTCCTAATCTCATCTCCGTCGTCGGATGCTTTCGACCTTTAACCCATTTCGCAATCTGGAAAAGTGGCTTTGGTCAAGCATGTTCACTGTGTGAAATTGTTTCGAGCCATTGATCGGGCTTTGCTTTGATCTTGGCCTTTAATTTGTTTTCCTGCTTTAACGAACTCTGTGAAAACCAAAATTTGACCGTCCTCCCGCATCTTGGGCCAAAACTACGATCCATCGTTGCTCCTCTTCCTTGTGATCCTGGATCATCGGGTTATGACGCCTATCTCTACTGTCCATGCTGCCGCGAGCCTTCACTTCCATTAGAGTCTATCATCGTATATTGATCTCTCTTCATCATCTGACAGTTCTAAAATGTGGACCATGCGCCTCTGATAACCTGAAGGGTGTTCACATAATGTTTTAAAGGAATGGAACCCTCATCGAACTTTTGTCAGGCCCATAAATAGGCAGTTGAAAACAGAGTGTTAACAACTGGCTCTATGAGGGATGCTATCCTCCCAGTGAGGTAGCAAAGAACCCCCATAGACCAAGTGCCAAAACCATTGGTTTGTCTTCAATATTTCTTTGAAATATCCATTCTGCTCTGAGCTACTGCTTCAGCGAATTCATGCCACTCTTGCAAACCATGCTCTTGACTGCAAACTTGTGCTTATAACTGAAAATGAAAGAAAACTAAAATAGTAATGAAGGAAATGCTCGGTGATTGTCGAGCTTATTGGTTTCTACGTACTCTACCTAATTTAGTGCATAAGCCCGATTAAGTGAAATCGGACTTCCAAAGAAGCCAATCAAGCAACTTTCCTAATAGTGTTGTTCTTTTTTCGTGCTTGATGGACAGAAATGAAATATATAATGGAAGAAAGCTATAGAATATAGACTGATCTTTACCGCAGAGACGTGATCAGTCATTACCATTACCTAGCCTTTCCATGTACTCTGCTATGGGGTCATAGAAAACACGGCAACCTCCAACGTACTTTGTCTTCTTCTCGTGGAAAAGCCGTCCGAAACTCCCTTCTTCTAGTGATTTGTCTAGCTAATATCCAGAAGATTGTAGAAGAGGGCCCAGAGAATCTTTCTTCAATGAAACATCCCCTTTTTCACCCTATATTTATGCAATGAGAGCTTGATGTGCCTCAAGAGGGAGGTCCTCCACTTCCCCAGCGGAACCGAGTAGGCATATCCCTCCTATGTGAGGTGGTACTCCTGAAGGCGGAACATTGGAAAATGTATCTACTTGAGGGTTGTTGCATCCTTCTCCGTGGCTCGACACCTCATCACATACCCCAACGTATCGATAGCTTGAGAGGGATTGCATGACAGTTTCTTTTTATCATCTCCTCTTACATACAGGTTTCTAGACTGCACCATCTCCCCTTCTTTATGTTTTTCCTTAGAGGCTCTAATCATGTGTCATATTAATTCAAAAGAGGCATAACACAAGGGTAGGTTATCACCTTCAGCAAATTTATCATCCTTCCCTGTCCCAACCATCTGACTTTGCATTGCAACTTGATTTTCTCGATTAGTAGGCCTTGGTTCGATAACCAGCTCTTCAAGTATAGCCCACAAGTACTCCTCCTCATACTCATCGTACACAGGTGCATCGAATTTCTTCTTAAAATTGTCTTATACGAACCTGGGGCGGCGCAGGTCGCAATCTTTAGAGAACAGGCCTACAGGATCACATGTTCCTGTATCGGGCCGATCATCTTTCTATATACCGGGAGAGGGCTTTAGCGGGACCGGGACTCTCCCATTCTTCTTGTAGGGCCCAACCAATTTTGATGTATCTTTTATTTCACCACCGCTGCCCTAGCTTGATAAGCTTTTTGACCTGTCAAGGTTTTCCTCAACCTCCAGACAATCAGTAAACATATGCTGCAGAGTGGTTGATTTTCTTTCCAAAAGAAGCAAGGACAGCTCAGGAGGAAAGGTGGCTGCATAATAGATTTTAGCAGTGTTCTCAAGAGGTTGGACCTCCTTGGGCATGTTATAATAAAAGCTTGCGAATATTCTATTAAAACTAGATAAGGTATCACCCTCATGTCTCTTCAGGGAATAAAATTCCAAAATTATTTGATCCGGTGGCCTTCTCCTACCCCAAAAATTTAAGAAGGTGCAAGAAAACTCTTCCCAACTATTGATGGACTTAGGCTGCAAGTGCTTGAACCATTCTTTAGCATCTCCTTGCAAGGACTGGGAGAAAGCCCTCATGCAGACATCATCATGTTCTATCTCAAAAAGGTCAGAGAAATGTTCAAAGGCTTGTAAATGTTTCTCAGCAGTGAAGTCTTTGGATCCTCCATCAAATTTGGGAAGGTACTTGTGATGTTTTGCGAAAAAATCATGGAGGATGGGAGGCAGTTGTAGCGGCTTGTACCGACTTGGAGAAAGGGGATATACCAGGTTAGGAACAATAGCCACACTATCGTCCAAGGTTTCATGAATTTCATAGGGGTGACTTTTGACGTCGTGGGCCTCTGGAGAAAAATCTAGGTCAAAACCAGATGTACAAGACGACGCAATGCTTTCGATTTGTAAAGAAGGATAATAGGAATATATTCATAGCTTTGTTTTGAACGAATTGAACCATAGAAGGCTATTTTGATAAATCTAGGGAAGGATAAGAACAAACTTACAAGATAGAACAAAGCTTCTTGGAAGAAACGTAGACTCGACCATCTTAACCTTTCACTATGCATTTTCAGGCCTTACAAGGGGTTCATTTTTTCCGGACAAAGCATGCACGTCCTTTTTCTGATCATTCGATTTCTGGGTCGTACCACCAGCAGATTCACTGAAGTCTGAACCCTTCAAGAGTGGATTCACCGTGTAAAAAGTGCTCAACCTTCTTGATGTCTGGTCATTGTTCACCATCAACAATCAGATCTAAAACCATGTCGTTTTTCCCAGGGAGGATCTTCAATTTCGTCCTTGGCAATGGCGCAAGTTTGTTAGCGTTGGGATTGAGCCCTAAGGTTAAAGGGAGGCCCGCCTTTGGGTAACAGCAAAACCGCTTTAGACGGCGCCCCCGGCCTTACGCAATCAGAGAGGGATCTCTCGCTCGTCTTCATATTTTATTCCATATAAGATATTCGCTCAAGGATGGTCAAGAGGCCAGACTCCTAAAATGGGACAAAGTAGAGTGACGTGAGATGCAAGTGGGATTATCAGGGCAAGGGACCATTGGCAATGGAGTTGAAAACCTGAGTAGGGAACATTTTCATGAGGAAAAGAATGCTGTGGGGTTGCAAACGGAGGCAAGATAGTCGTCGATCTCGCAATCAGGAGATATTTAGCGGGTGTTTAGAAGATAAGAGAGAACAACCCATCACGTGGAGCACTAGCAAGATGAATTCCACGTAACTTTATAAGAAAACTTGATATGTCTGAGACAACAGGCGAAGCATAGCAGGTATGAATTCCAAACTGTTATACACTAAGTTACAAACATGAAAGAAATCAACAAACTGGAATGGAAACAAGATATACATTTCACGTAAAAAAAATACATATTGAAAGAAGCAACAACACATGAATATCCATCTTGAGAAACAACTCTTCCTCTGCAATTATATTCATAAAACAGGAACCAAATCTTATTTTACAATAGAGAACCTCGGCCCTTGAAGGTTTCCCGACCCTCCAGCTAACTCTTTTTTCCCCTATTATGATTGTATTTATAATACTTCAGTGCTGAGATTATTCTCCGAAACAAGCCTAAGAAACTGTTTCCAGTCACAATCATGCATTAATAGTATAAAGAGTGGAACTATTGCCACATTTTACAAATATAAACAAACATTATGGAACTGTAGCGTGTGGTAGCACGGAATGACAACGCAGAGTTTTCTTTATCTTGGTATATGAAAGCGATCCTTATGTTTCCTGACATCGGTCGGTTTCCAACTTGGACCGTTTCAGACATGCCTTTCTTCCTCCTTTAACCGGCCTGCTTCTTTCAGACTGTGTCGCTCAAATGCTGACAAGAAGGCCTGCGCCCTGGTGCCTGACATTTTCCCAGCCCTTCCTTCGTCTGGTAACACGGTTATAGGAGGAAACCAAGAAAAGTGTGGGCATGCACTTGATGATGATAGACGTCTTAAGAGTTTTACCATCTTTGTACTGATCTCGCCCTCCTACAAGGAGGGTTTTATTGGAAGCCACGTAGTTGGGTGTGCATTTGACCCCCTCCTCGTCCGAGGCAAGGTCGTTAAGTGGAGATCATAGGGGCGGTGGTGAAGGCTTTGAACCTCCACTATCCCTGTCAAAACCCAAAATTTCAGGAAATTTAAAAACTTTTAAATAGAATAATTGTATGTTAACACAATCGTTAAATACTGTTTAGTTAATGCTATTTACTTTGTAACTGTAAGATCATTACTTGGTTGGAATGTTAGTTGAGTTTATCTTTCTTCAGTTTTCTAAAATGTTCTCTGTTTGCAACAGCATGTGGATAAACTACGTTAGACTGGGCTTACTTAGCTATAAAGCTAACGCACACAGTTTTCCTTTATCTTACAGATTGACAGGTAAAGTTTTTGGGATTGCTGCTAACAGATCATTCTAGAGTAAAAAATAAATCATATGCTGTTTCAAGTGATTTCAGTAGAGAACTAAATGCATGTTAAACGGACTATTCAGCTTCTACAGGTATAGCCTCCTTTATTTCATTTTTGATATAAAGCAAAATATGATGAGAAAGGTTTAAAGACACTAGAGATAAGAATTGTCGTTTCCCAATATATCTATGAACTCTTCAGTTGAAAAGATATTCAGAGATAATGATAGCAGTTTATATATATTTTCTTTTCCATCACTGCCAATAAAATTTATTGAAATTACTAGTGAAGTTAATTAGCGAAATTCAAAGGTTGACGAGAGGCCATTACAGTTTTAAATGTCGCCCCTTTATTTGAATGATTATTATCACCAGTTCCATTCATGTAATTCAATAGAGTTCTAGAATAATTACGGACAAGGACATTTATAAAGATATAATTCATGATACGAACTATTTCCCATGTCTCACATGGTCATTCATGGAGAAAATAACTCATAAATAATAATACTTGACAAGTAAAAACATGGGCTAGACTCCTTGTTAACGTTATTACGTTATGGTTATTGGTCGTAATGTATATACTGTTTAATTTATGCGTCTATAATTCTACCATTAGTTTTCATTAGACTTGTAATTTAAGTTCATTGATTATACCCTAATAAAATGAACTAGCCTCAAATGAGGTCTCCCAAAGTAACTTCTACTCACCAATTACTGAACTAAACTTAATAAAAACAAATCATCTTTGTAGTTCATAGTTTTATTATGAGGATCAAAATTATTGGTTTTAACTTTACAAAGCCCTTACTCTAAGGTTATAATGCTTTGTTGAATGTAATAATATACTACACGATGGTTAATATATCATAAGATATGGTTTAAACATATTTCATTGTAATATTGTTTTCATACAAGATTATTAACGTTGGGATGTTTGACCTTATGCAGGTCAAGGTCGATGGGTAATTATATAACGCCATCAACAATATGATTATGTTGATACCACAGCGATGCTATGGAACATTCCCGAAATGATTTTGTTGGCAATCACAAGGATACTTAACATTAGGGCTCGACCCACTTCTTGTCAAAAAAATTTAAGGGATAACGTGGCTGGCTCCTCGCCATGCATTGGCCATATAATTTGACTTGCCTCCCAAAACGCTTCAGTTCTTCTCGCCTGCGGGCTTTGAGTCTTGCACTGTCCAAACCCTAGTAGTTTTTATTTGCAGGTCGATTTTCTTGGAGGTAGCCTGGTGTGTAACCGCCTTCATTGTGCTCCTGCGTGGGCAGTGTTGGTTTACTCCTTCGTGGGCTGTGTTGTAATTCTCCCTTGTGGCTGTATTGCATTCTCCTTCGTGGCTGCGTTGTATTGCTCCCTTGTTGGCTTTTATTACACTGCTCCTTCGTGGCTGTTCTGTGTAGCTCCTTCGTGGGCTGTGTTACAATGCCCTTCGTGGTTGTTCTGTGAAGCTCCTTCGTGGTTGTTCTGTGAAGCTCCTTCGTGGCTGCGTGATTCCTTGCAGGCTGTACTGTAATGTTAATTTGTGGGCTCATTCGAGGGCTGTTCGATTCTCCCGGTGACAAAAGGGTTTCAGCACTCACATTTCATTCGGCTTACTGCTGGAATCTTTGCAGGTAAGCGATTTCAATTTACAATGTATTTTTTTATTTTAAAAACTGTTGTTATGTATCTGTTAGGGTTATAAATTGAAATCCATTCGTTGTTGGCAGGTTTGCCTTCCAATAGTATCTGTCCTTCG
>LPNX010276684.1:194486-230057 GCA_001517045.1 Pseudotsuga menziesii
TAGTTTATCATAATGTCTCAGAAAATTAAATAAAACAATTACATAATTTTACAAAATTGGGGTATGTGACAATCCCATACTGAGAATTTGCTCCAACAGCTCCGCTATCATTGTGTGTTAGGACTTCGGAGGTCGTGACAGCTACTGGAGGTGTCAGATATATGTCCTTGGGATGTAAAAACCCATGCACAATGCATCTGAGGGTAGGGAGGTGTGGAAACAGTTGAACTTCCCTAGGTGTTTAACATCTGTGCCCCGGTGGTTGGTGACTTCTCAGTGCAGATAACGAGGAAGACGAAGAAACACAATCTTATGTTCGCCAACAATCAATACCCCTTGTTGAACTAACTTCTCAAACCACCCAGCCATGGTTGTCTGTGAAGGGACTCAACACTCTTCGGAGTTTAACCTTTAGCTCTCACCGTTTGTACAGTTTCATACCTCGACAACCTCAGAATACGGAGCTATATAGGGCAAGATGAAACGCCTTGGAGATGGCTATAGTCTTGAACATCGGTCAACGCGACAGTAGCCCGTGTGACGCCAGGGTGTGGATCTTCTCTTCTGATATTCAATTATATTATTTGATAATGGATAGGATTCTAAGAACTTCTTGCGTGGCTTCCAAGCTGGTTTCAAGGACGATGGATTTGACATTTCTTCCCTTTTCACTCAATGTGACGGTGGCACTGAACAGACTTGGTTTGTAGCTTCTCTTAACTTTGTGTAGACGTCTGATTCACCATTTCAAAAACTGCACCTCCTGTCTTTTCCCACGTGAACTGCGTTCCAGTCCAGCGGAGTCGGAGAAGTCAACGTCATTGGATGGGACCTTTGCCTCTGGCTTATCAAAGACAATGTTTGGAGACATCATCCTGCCTGTCTTGAGGCAGATTACACATATGGACATCCCTTCCCCTGTCATCTTCCCACTGGATGCGACACTTGCAGCCTAGAGGCCTCCTCGGCCATCCGATTTGGGGGGGGGAATTTTCACATCCACCGCCCACGTCTCTTTACTTCTGCCGCCAATTTCTCTTTTCTGGATACAACGAGCAGTTTTGAATCGTGACGCGTTCTTATCCGTCGATTGGGATCGACCTCTTCATGCAACCGTCGATCCAAGTGGGTCCTATCACCTCTTCGTGAACCGGGACCATGACGTTGTTCGCGCTATTTCGGGTTGCGAAAAGAACCTCTACTGTAGATCCATGCCCTTCTCCGTCGTGACCATTGATCTTCACAGCCCATACTACTCTTCGCAATCTGAAATCGATACTTCGTCCTTGCTAGTTTGGGATGCGAAATCGCTTAGGACCATGGATCTCCTCCTGATCTCATCTCCGTCGTCAGATGCTTTCGATCTTTAACCCATTTTGCAATCTGGAAACGTGGCTTTGGTCGAGTATGTTCGCTGTGTGAAATTGTTTCGCGCTGTTGATCGGGCTTCGCTTTGATCTCGTCCTTTCGTTTGTTTGCCTGCTTTAGCGGACTCTGCGAAAACCAAACTTTGACCGTCCTCCTGCATCTTGGGCCAAAACTACGATCCATCATTGCTCCTCTTCCTTGTGATCCTGGATCGTTGGGTTATGACGCCTGTCTTTACCGTCCATGCTGCCGTGAGCCTTCACTTCTAGAAGAGTCTATCATCGTAGATTGATCTCTCTTCATCATCTGACGGTTCTAAAATGTGGAGCATGCGCCTCTGATAACCTGAAGGGTGTTCATATAATGTTTTAAAGGGAATGGAACCCTCACTGAACTTCTATCAGGCCCATAAATAGACTGTTGAAAACAGAGTGTTAACAATAGGCAAGAGTAAAAAATTGTTCAAAACTCCAATTCCCAAAGCCTGTTTTATCCCTTTTCTTAATGTATTCTCTTGCCCTGAATCCCATGGAAAAACGCTGGTCCAATATTTAGATATAAGATGCAATTATTAATACTTTCTTGGTTCCACAACTCGATGCTGACTAATAATACAAGTCAAATTCGATTTAAATCATTACGAAAACAATAGGGCAAAGTAAAAAATCGTTGAAATCTCGAGTTCCCAAAGGCCCGTTTATCCCTTTGTTTATGTCTTATGTTACCCTGAATCCTCTAGCACACGGGGAAAAGCGGGTTCCACAACTCGATGCCCACTAATATTACACAGTAGCAAAACTACGAGATCTTCGTGAAAATTTACGCCTTGGATAGAGTTCAATTTTGGGCTGGCTGGGTTTGGATGGCTTGCTTTATGCCTACCTATCATAATGAAGATTGTCAATCCGAAATGCAAATTTCCCAGATGTCTTTGCTCCTCCTCTTCCTATGTCTTTGCTCCTCCTCTTCCTTCTCATGAGTTAGTGTAAAGAGATGCCCTACAAAGAGGGGCTTCCTATTTCACTAAATCTTTTTTACCAACATTTATGTGGTGAACTAATACAATTCATTTGGAGTTTTTTTTATTTGTTTTTACAACCATTAACAGTAATATATAGCCATCCATACAATTTAACAAATAATTAATATGAAACAATTTAATTTACCAATAAAGTTTTATAACCATTTAACAATTTATAATCAATTTACGACTTAATTTATAATACAATTCAATATTTAAAATCAGATAATTTGTTATAATCACTAAACCAAAAATAATCTAAAACCCTTGAAACATTGTAATAAAATGTATCGCACTACATATAAGCATAATCATTTATATTTAGCTTGAAAATTAACCATAAAACGTGCAATATCCTTAAATGTAACTCTCATGAAAATTTCATAATCATTTATATTTAGCTTGAAAATTAACCATAAAACCTGCAATATCCTTAAATGTAACTCTCATGAAAATTTCATAATCATTTATATTTAGCTTGAAAATTAACCATAAAACGTGCAATATCCTTAAATGTAACTCATGAAAATTTCCTTAAATGTAACTGTAACAAAAATTTTAGCATTCAAAACTAGCAGATTATTATTAAAAAATAGGAAAAGAAATTAACCATATGTTAGGAAGAAAACGTGAAGTATCCTTAAATGTAACTATAATGAAAATTTTAACATTCAAAACAAACGGATTATTATTAAAAAACAGGAAAAGACTAACGCTATTCCTGAAAGAAACACAAGTAAGAAGCCTCATCCCACTAACGTTATTCATGAAAGAAACACAAGTAAGAAGCCTCATTTCCTGTTTCGTCAACTCCAAAGTATCCTTATTCACTCTAAATTTCAAGATTGTTAAGTTAAACGGTTTAGTAGAAGTTAATCAAATTTTCACTTTCAATATATAAATTTGATTTAATAAAAATAAATATTTACTTAATTTACTAAACATACATAAAATAAAGAATATTCACTCCCACAAAAGGTATATAGAACCTTAAACATATATACCATAACAGTGCCTACTACCAATTCTTTTTTAAATCCTTCATGAAGTAATATAGAACAAAAACTACTGGACTCAGTCTCATTGTTTCTCTAATTCGATATCACTTTTATATTTATATATATATTAACATTAATATTCAGTTTTTCTGGGTTACTATCATCAAAACAAAACTAGAAGGATTACTTAAAATGTGCATTGATTTGCATGATTTGCGCAGTACAGTTGAAAATAAAGACTTTGGAACCAGATCCACTAGGCACAACAGCCTGTGTTTCCTCCTGGACTTGTAAAGATTCAGGGTAATTATCAATCTCAATGGGCATTTCTTGGACTTCTGTATATTTATCATCAATATCAATGGCCATTTCCTGGACTTCTGAATATTCATCATCATCAATCTCAATGGGCATTTCCTGGTCTTCTGAATATTCATCTATCACCAATCTCAATGGGCATAGTAGATGTGACCTTTTTCTTTGCTTTAGGGCTTCTTACTCTTGGAGACACCCTTTTCACAGAATTTGATGACGAATTTGCATGGCACTTTCTTGCAAGCTTGAATGAATTGTAAGTCCTCACAAGAACACCTTCTCTTGATAAATCCTTCAACTCTTTGTACAGATTTTTTTTTTCGAAATTACTTGGTAGAGTTTTCGTGTACTTCTCCTCGGCAGTCTTGGTTATTGCATACTACTGACTACATCAGGTGCACTGCATAATTTCATCTATGGCTTCTATTATCATCTACATAAACAACAAACTCATCATTTCATTTATGGCTTCAATTGCCTTCTGCACAATTAGGAAGTTCAACTTCATTTCATTTATGGCTTCAATTGCCTTCTGCACAAATAGGAAGTACAACCATAGGGTATCCAACATAACAAACATTATAATTAATTTACTAAAGACATCCCACCATATAGCGAACAATAATTATCTAATGCACAAACATAACAGGGAACATTATAATTAACATAACAAACATTATAATTAAATTACTAAAGACATCCCACCATAGAGGTAACACTGCTGTTGGCGTTTTATTACCTCCTTACAAGGCGGAAGACTATTCACAGCATTACAACGGGTTTTCTCTGCGTTACTCCTGGGTTGTCTCCTCTTCGTAGATACGCATCCACCAGTTAAAGGTATTTCTCCATGACTCACAGACCCAATCATTCATCACACTCGAAGGAAGAATACTTGAAAGTAAACTGTAAAACGTCGAGACAAACTGACCTATGTGAACTAAAAATAAATAATCCAGCGGGAAGGCAATATGAGAGAGATGGGTAGGGGTGAAATTTGCAACCTGTCCAGCTTTTCTCCATCTGCGTATTCTCCTTTTACATCTTCTGAGCATTGGCATGCTATTGTAACGTCAATTAGGCTGCGCCTTGTTTTTGTTTTGAAACTAGAAGCGAGGTCCTAATAATTCGCTCAAGCCCACTCCGCGATTTTAGCTCATGTACAAAGGTTAACATAATCCTCACCAGACACTGTGTGAAATGTCCTTTGTAACTTAGATGTGACCCGACAACGAAAACAAGAAAGGCAAACGCACCAGCAATAAGAATTAGGAATTCGATTGAAATTACAATCCTGCAATCTTTGGAAGGAGATTAGGGTTGGTACCATTCATGAGAAGGGTGGATGATTTGACATTAGCATGTTTTTTAAAAATTATGGAACTCATTGCACTTAAGCTTTGCACATGGAGAGAAGTGGAGCGCTTAGGGTCCAGTTTTGATAACTCTATGGCTCCTGACCAGGTTTTGGAATTTCAGATCTACCCTGCATGTCAAACAGAAATTTGATGACGTTTTTGGATTTTTCACGCGCATAGATTTAAGGTTTTGAGAAATGTTTGATTGTCAAATATTTACAATCAACTATTAATGCAAAATAAATGGCCGCTTTCTTTGAGACTTTTCAGGCAAAACTGTGCAGCAACTGATACAAATGAACTGGAAGCCCCTGAAAGTTGCTTAAAATTTTGAATCATTTTTTCACTGAAATTAAATGTTAAGATTTCCAGTTTTGTCTTCTGTGATTGGAAGGGTTTCTGAATAGAACTGTTCTTATTTTTGGAGGGGTCACTGGTACTCAAGCTGATTTCAGAATTTTTCATAAGCAGTAAATCATCTTTGGTAAACCTGAAAATATGAGTTTCCTTAATCTTATCGTTGACTACTTCTTCATCCGTCACATAAAATTTTCGGTATTAACTTATCTTATCTGGCTTAAAGTATGTTCTCATGTGGCAAGGATTCACGAAAAGGCTTGTCCTCGGATGAAAAATTCTCTTTGTAGTGAGGAATTAAGATTGTTCGTTGGGTTTTAGATTGATGGCTATTTGGGTGAGGATATGCTGGTGCTGGACTGGAGGATCTGGAACTGCTACTGAGACTGTTAAAACAACAGAGCAAAAGAGTAAACCTAATAAGTAACTGGGTCCACCACTGGGTTTAGTACGACTAGCTATGATGCTACTGGGCCCATCGCTGCTAGATTTACTGCTGTTGGGCTTGGATCAATTGTAAAACAGAAGCAACAGAATGACACACAGTAAATTCTTTCTGGAAAGCTTTCCCTCGTTATTTCTAGCCGTCCGTGGTTCTAATATTGTTGCTTATAAGAAGCAGTTCAGGGGTAGCAATAAGATAGGGGCCAGATATATATAGTTATATATCATTGTCCGTGGTTCTAATATTGTTGCTTATAAGAAGCAGTTCAGGGCTAGCAATAAGATAGGGGCCAGATATATATAGTTATATATCATTATCCCGGGAAGAGTCGAAAGAAGGGGATGGTAAATAAAATAGTCATTTAAAAGAAAACTCTTTATTAAAAAATAATGAGAGAAAAGTCCCTCCATCTTGTCAGGAGAGGATAGGATGAACCCAGCCAGCTTACAGATAGTATCACATACAGCACGGAGTAAGCTAGCTCTGGAGCAATCCTCCCGGGACGGAGGAGGAGCAAAGTTAGCGTTGACTTTGCTCCTCCTCCATCCGATGGAGGGAGTTTTGCTCCACAGCTAGCTCACTCCCATACAGCACACTGTAACGTAGTACCTACCTAAAGACGTAGACCTTGTACACCTACTTGCTTAATTCATCGCCTTAGTGCGTGCGTGAGATGGGAACGGCTATTTGTCTATTTACCCCCTTCTCTTAGAAGCATGCATCAGGACAGCACACATATAATTAATCAAATGCATAAATAATAGTTTTTCCCTCCCTCTTTTAATAAAATGGATGTTCTTTCATCGTATACCAAAATTAGCAAAAACAATAGGAGCTGTCTAACTAGGGGAGATTTTGACTTTCTGGTTGATTTTCAGCTGGAATCCTATAAATTTAACTCACAAAATCTTGTAATTCTGATGTTTCTTGGAAGATTTTAAGTGTAGAAATGAAATCACCTAACATAAAAACCCCCCAAACACCCACACTTTGTTAGATATAACAATGTTTTTGCAAGTTTTGAAAATTCAATCAAGATTCATGGCCAAAAATAGATAAAAACTAGCCGAAAATAGGGAGAAAAGCTTCCCCTAGCTAGACAACTCTAAAACAATATCAACAAAAAATGAGGGAAAATCAAATTTTTAAATAGTACTCACATCTCATTGCCTATTTTGCATTAGCCAATTTCTCGGTTAGAGTGCAAATTAATACACAAATTTGGAGTGGGCTATTCTCTAGAGTCCCAACGATTTGCACACAAAGTTGAGGCCCTTCACTGCGTTCTCCTCCACCATTTGAAATCCCCTGACATAAAAACACCCACACTCTGTTAGATATAACAATGTTTTTGCAAGTTTTGAAAATCCAGTCAAGATTCATGGCAAGAAACAGATAAAAACTAGCCAAAAATAGGGAGAAAAGCTTCCCCTAGCTAGACAACTCAAAAACAATATCAACAAAAAATGAGGACAAGTCATTCTTTAAATAGTACTCACATCTCATTGCTTGTTTTGCATCAGCCAATTTCTCTGTTAGAGTGCAAATTAATACACAAATTTGGAGTGGGCTATTCTCTCGAGTCCCAACAATTTGCACACAAAGTTGAGGCCCTTAACGGCGCTCTCCTCCACCGTTTTGGTTCCATGGCACTTGACTCCATTCCGTTTGCCGGGTTTTCTCTGGGAGATTGTGTACCCGTCCGACAACCCTTCAATCTTCGGCTAACCTATTTCAGTCAAGTCATGGGCCCTCCAGCACTCATGTCATGCATTTCAAGGTTTCTAATTTTCAAACGTGTCCCCTTCATCATCGAAATCGTCCTTGCAACATGCATTCATCCACCACTCCTCCTAGTACTACCTACATTCTCAAACAAATACTAAAATTTATGACTTGGCAAACATCTACTGTTTAGAATTTTTCGTTTGTCATAGTTGACGTTTTAATTTTATAATTGTGTCAAATACTTTTAAAAACTTAAAAACCTTTCTACAAGCCGTCAAATCCAATCCCTCCTCAACCTCCTCTTTCAAGCACATGATACCTCCTCTTTCAAGCACATGATAAAATTATGGTGACCCAATGGTTTTACCTCAACCTCGCCTTTCCTGCACATGATGAAATGTTGGTGTATCTAAGCCATTTATAGAGCAAAGCATTGATTTAGTAATTGTCAAATCAATCCAGAATTAAAATTGTAAAAAAATCATCTTTGAGCTAAGTCATTTGTACGACACTCAATTGTCAAATCTGTCTACAATTACCTTGGTAAAACTTATTACTAGAATCTTATCTGTCAAACATTTTGTTTTACTTTTTGGGGTTTAACATTTCCCTTCACTAAAACGTTTAGCTTAAATATGTATCTGTCATTAATAACCTTTTACTTAAATATGTACCTATCACTAATAACTTTTTTGTGTTGTAGTTTGAAAATATCAATGAACTAAATATAGATCAAGGACAACCAGCATCACATGTATTCATATTTCCTTTTACACATAAACTTGAGAAATAGTCGTAGCCCCTAGGTAGCTTCCTTGACAACTAATAAAAACCCCATTGGTTTGACCTAGGGACCTTGGGTGGAAAGAGTATAATTGCCTAAGACATGAGTTATCATTAGAAATGTGTTGGAGATTGTTTATAGGTTTCAGAGTTGGATTTTGTTCATTCGGGAAGAGTCGAAGAAAAACTCCATTTCAAATAAGTTTAAAATCCCTCTTGCCAATTCATTGAGTTTTTGTTGTTGATGATTGATCATTCTACAAGATCAATGATTAAGATGTATGGTCGGATCTTAGCACCAAATGATAAATGTGATTGAATTTGGGCTAAGCACTCGATATTTCTAAAAGGAGTGTGTAGCCAATCCCAAGGAAGGATAAATAATTTAAATCCTTATGAAGGATAAATAATTTAAATCCTTATGTTTCTTTTTGCATGGAATAGAGTATCGAGGGCCCATTTCTTCGAAGACTTCAGTATAATAGTTAAGGATTTGATGGTAAGAAGGAAGTTGAGATACTAATATGTTGTATCTGTGGGTATTTTGACCTGGTAGGTTATCATACTATTTGGTATATAACATATAATAGAACCCCAAGGGCTAGCTCAAATATTAAACCATCTTCTCAAGGCATACTAAGTAGTAAGGAGAGTTAAATTCCATTAGAAGGAAATTTACACTCCTAAATGCATAAGCTTTTATCTTTTCTTTCATGGTTCAATAATGGGTGTTGATTACATTCTATCAATGTGTTCTATATTCTTCCCCATCTCAACTCATGTGAGTTTAATACCATGTCACACAAATTCTCACTCACCGACCACCTCTAACATTAACCTTAAATTTAATTTTTAAATAAATTAAGTAATTATTAAGTCACTATTACATCATTTTATTAAATATTCAAAATCATTTATATGATTCTATTACAGAGCTATTGATGTTGCTCAGTGTACACATCCATTGGTAGCAACACTCTCTTCAACAATGTTATAGATGATTTTACCACACTTGGTAGATCACACCTCTATGGCCTTCTATGTCCCTCTATAGACTCTTTGGACCCCCTTTGCTCATATTATGCTTTGATGTTCCAAGAAAGTCCTAAAAAAACACCTATTTATGTGTATGCACGACTTTTAAAGCAATATCTGCGTGTACACACATCTTTTAAGCCAATACCCGCATACATCGAGAAATGTGCATGAAGACAAAAAAATTTGGAGTTTTCTTCATAGATATCCAAATAACTTGACTATTGGCCTTCCATATGCCTTGAGAACACTCGGACTCGACCCTCCATTTCCTATTTGGAGTGCTATATATTGAGCCTCTTGGATAAATTGAAGAGGAGAATTTGGAGAGCAAGGAAACTATAGTTCATTGTTGCCTCACTTGTTTATTCTTGAGTCTGCATCTCTTTGTCCTTTTGGAGCACACATTGCTTCTCTTCCCAAGATTTCCTTTGCTTTGTAAGCTTTCCATTGTGATGGAGTATTGAAGTGGTTGAGGCCCTGGTGGAGGACTCAATTTCTCCAGTTCGCAGAAGTGCTGACAGACGGTTTGTCACTGTTCTATCATTGTTTTTATTAATATAAATATCCATTTCCTATCCAATACATGTACATAACTATGAATATTGTATCCATGGATGTAGTTGTTTTGTTTATACACGATGGTTTATATATATGCTAGAGTAGGCCCAACACTTTGATATATAGCATGCTTTTCTTGTTTGTTGTTGTTGAGAGCGAATTGTGAATGCAAGCATGTTGGAAAAGCTCAACGGGGATCTACATCAACCGTCTGGAATAAGGTACGCTTCATATCCCTTAGTGTTAGATGTATTTATTTCTCTTGCATATTGGAATGGATTGATTTTTGGTGTCATTCAGTCCATTGTGTTACCCCCAAGCCATAGGAAGTTTCTCTCTGTAACAAACAGGCTTGTGGGGACTCTCACCACTAGTAAATTTGTATCAACTTTTACAGTAAATGTTATGTTACAATTCTGACATGTTAAGAATGAGAATATTAAATATTGAGATACCAGGTAAGTAGGTGGTACTGCAGGAAACTGAGCCTGAATCCTACCTAGTCTACAATTCAATGGAATATCTATCACAACTTTTGCAGTAAATGTTATGTTACAATTCTGACATGTTAAGAATGAGAGTATTAAAGATTGAGATATGAGGTAGGTAGGTAGTACTCTAGGAAACTGAAGCCTGAATCCTACCTAGTTTGCAACTGCATGGAATACTTACTCCAAAGAGCCTCAAGAACTTAGAAATGGAATCTGCTTGACTAGGGCATGCCATGGAATTTGTATAAATGGGATAAGGTTAAGGAGATGTGACGGGACATATCATCTTCTCACCTTTCACGTTGTAATCAATTGACAACACACATCACGAAAATAAGACAAGTAGGGTAAATCTTCTGGATGTAATCAATAAACACAAAGAGTAAGATCATCATATATCCTTTGGTTTGAAGCACTGCTATATGCATTATAATTGGAGATATGCTATTTGTTTTAAAAGTAATATATATTCAATTTTGGCATACACATTTTTATTTCATATTAGATGATATACCTCTTAACATAACATGAACATTAAGCTTTTGAAATCTAAATATATAACAAAATGAGTTGAAGATATAAATTCAATAGTAAATATATCATAATATACAACCAATTTTATATATTTTCTAAATATATAACAAAATGGGTTGAAGATATATATTCAATACTAAATATATCAGCATATACAACCAATTTTATACATTTTTACAAATCTACTATTGATTACATACTATTTGAAGTTTTTGGAAACTAAACTTGTAAAAACTTACAAGTATATGAATATTTTTTCCCGAATGTCCAACATCCATGTAAGATGAAATCTTGAACCTTCATGCTTCCTGCAGGCTATAATTCAAGAGCCTTCCTGCACAGTTTTCAAAGGAGTGCACGCCAAGCCGATGGGGAGTCCCCAATGCCCATGGATACAAACCGAAATCACTCTTCAATCAATTCTATAAATTCCTTCTTCAATAAATGCTATAAACGCTTTCCCTACTACTAGAAAGAAGGAACCCCTCTTTAAGAAATTTGTTCAATGCCCCCACAACTTTTTCTCTATTTTAACAGCAGGTGCCACCGTGCGAGGAACCCCTCCTAGAACCTCAAATACTCGGAACAATGAGTTGCATGCACCTCTGTGCAATGGTACATATACTTACTAATATACAATAAGACTCTTGCTAAATATAGGGATACCCAAATGCAGTAAACTGGGTATGAAAAACACCCACACACTGCACACTCAAATGAATCTGGGGGAACCTAAATGCAGTAAATCGGGTATAAGCAAACCCACATTAACCAAATTTATCTCTGCAATTCATATAAGTGATATACACCGACTCCACAATATGTTTTTTCTTGCTATGCATTTCCTACGACAGTTGGGAGCCTCTGGATTTGACTTCGGTATGTGTTCTGCTTCTCCTACAGGTGGAGATTCTGTCCTTCTTCATGAATTTTTGCACTAGGCACTAAGAGGTTCTCATGTACCAAGGGAAATTATTTCCTACGTGTAACACCCTAGTTTTGATCCTGTTTGCATTAAAATGTATATGATGTATATATTGTAATTAATCGTGGTGTGGAGCTAAAGGCAAAAAGCCTCACCATGGATTATCGTTTTTATGTTTCGGCGATTAAATCGGTGCCGATGGTATTTTGTGCTAGCCATGCACATTATGATTTTTAAATCATCATGTAAATATGCAATTAATTAAAAACCCAAAACTAGTTATGTCAATGCAACAATAGTGAGATGGGGGCATGATTCCTAAGGATAAGGGGGGGGATATTTAACCTTTGGTGCCAATGGGGAAAATCCAAATGTCCATGAGAGAACCCATCAAACTGTCAACTACCTTTCTTGTCTTTTTCCCCAATCATTTATTTATGCGAGAATGTGGTTGAGTTAGTTATTGCATGGAATGGGAAGAGTATGGGAAAAAATTCGAATTGGGCAGAGAACCCATTTTTGAAAAACGTGTTCTGAATTCCTTAGGAAGGAAAATACCAAAAAAAGTATGCCATTCTATCATGCATCCACGTTTTCCATTTTCCTGTCCATTCTCCTTCACGTTGGGGCTTTTGGGAGTAGCGGGAGTTTTTCCAGTGTGTTTTCATTCCACGTTTTTGGTTGTTGGTTTCATTTTCCCATGGATGGGAGTTCATTTTTGTAATGCCAGGGATTGGGTGTCTTCCTCACGTTTTTTTTGGAGCTGCTGTTGCATTTTCCATTCATGGTTTTGCAGTTTCGTGTTTTTACCATGGCTGTAAAGTGTTTTTGTTAACAGTCAATGGTTGAGATATCTCCTTTGCATCTTTGTGTTGTTTCCACATCTCCACAATTGTGGAATTTCGTGTTTCAGTGTTGCACAACCAATGGGGTACAAAGCCACAAATTTTGGGTGTTGATTGAGTTCGTTTTGGCCACGTTAGGGCCATAAACGAATATGGAAATCAAATTGTTGTTAAGGGGGTTGTTTTACCCATTGTCGTTTATGGTTTTGGTTGAAAAAAAAATTCCACCAATCCTAGATATGACAATTGTTGTGTATGCCCGTGTTGTTTTGATTTGAGCTATTTTTGGAGTGGAAATGGGGTCTGAGCTAGCTTGATAAACCTAGTGGAAGAAGGAACCTCACAGACAGAGCTAGAGGGATGGCTTTCTCCTTTGCACACCTTGAATAACACTAGAAGGGAAGGCATAGCCTGAGGGACTGTACAGCAGATAAGGGGATGCTTCCTTGTGTTGGGTGTGTAGATATTTTAGAAATCAGGATAGATCTCGTGCAGGTGTCCATATCTCTTTGGTTGAGCTCACTAGCTTAGTAGTCATCCCTCTCGGCTCATTTATAGCCTGATAAACCCAACTGTGTTGGCTTGGCTGTGTTTTTTGTATCCTTGACTACGTGTGAGCCTACTAGTGTTCCCTTATTCCTTGTGGAATCATGCCCAGTTGGGGGGTGGCAGTATTGCTAAGAGATTGTAGAGCACACTGGCCTATGGTTGGGTGGAACGTTGTAGCGATGTAAATGGTTGCAGGACAACTTTTTCTCAAGATAAGTATTTCCTTGTGTTAATCTCTGCAACTATATTTTCTTGATAAATTACTATGAACATGTTGAAGGATTGAATGTGAATGAAATGTAATTTGCTTCCATTGTATGCTAATGGTTTATGCACGTATGTATATTTTTAGTTTCAATGCATTTTCATCATGTGTATGTTCATGGGATTTATATTTCCTGGGTCAGATAGCATCATTGTCGCGTCCTCTCTACTGGGAAGAGGGGTGGGGACATGACAATGTGATACCAAAGCTGTGTTGCAGCTTTGGGCCTCAAAGGGGCCATGAGAAAATCACCTCTGAGTTCAGTAGAAGAGCAGCATGTAGGAGCAATTTCTTCAAAATTTCTCTAAGGATAAAGATAGCCTATTGGCCCAGTAAGCTAAAGGGAGTTGATACGTCCGCTAAGATGACTGAAGAAGAGTCATAGTGGCGGCTGGGTTGGCTGAAGGTGAGCTACAGTGGCAGCTGGGTTGGCTGAAGGCGAGCTGTAGCGACGGCTAGGTCACCAAGAGGGAGCCGGCATGGATCGCGGCCGCAACGGCGGAAGGCTCAACGAGATGCGAGCCGATGCATGTCACTTGAGTGGAACCGACTACAAATTTTTTTTGAAAATTTTTCTAAGTAAGGAAATCAGCTAAGGAAGAAGGGAATTCTTCTACAATGACGGACATAAGTCAAAGATCTTTCCGCAATAGCAGAGACTTTGACAGGTTTCTCCCAATACGACGAGTGGAATTTTAAGTTGGAGCTGCAACGGCGGATGGAAATTCAGGTTTGAGACGATGAACATCGGGTGAGTCGAGCCGACAAGTGGTAGATGGAAGATGGGGAAGGAGCCGCAATGACAGATGGATGATGAGGAAGGAGCCGATGAACATCAGATGAGTCGAGCCGACAGGCATTGGGTGAGTCAAGCCAACGAGCGACGGACGAAAGACAGAAATGTTTTCGCTATAGCGGAAGGCCTACAGTGGGTGAAAGCCTGAAATGTTTTCGATGTAGGGGTGAATTGATTAGAGGGAATCGAGAAGAATTGGGAAATGGATCTAACATGCCCCCTCGTCCCCTTCAAATAGTCGTTGTTGTGAAAGAAAAGTATGTTTTTGAGAAAATTTCCAATATGATATTTTTCCAAAGGAAGATAAGTAATTATGAATTCATCTTAATGTTATGCAGCTAACAAATTTTGTTTATTAACACATTTTGCAGAATTATAGTCACCTTCAAAGAGAAGCATTCCACATAGTGCATATTGCAAAAGTTGGGTTGTAGTTCCGCCATGAGAACCTATGACATGTATGATGATGCATAGAACCCCAATGAGTATGAGGAAGATGCTATGGGGGAAAATGGTCGAGTTGGAAATGCTGAGACAGAGTCTAATGGAAGAATATTTCAAGATACTCCCCCACATTTTGCAGCCACCCTGAGAAACCTAAGGGTGGAGATGAAAAGTTACAGGGAATATTATGAAAGATTGGTTAAGGCTTAGGAGGAGCAGAATCAGCTGAATGTAGCCAGGTTGCAAAGTTTGATAGACATCCAGAGGCAGATGAATGTTGGGGACCGGAAAGTAATACCAGAAGGTAGTAAGAGTGGCACTAAAAGAAGGAAAATGTCTCCTAGTGATTCATCTAAATATGAAAGATCCACAGTAGAACAGAGAACCACTCCAATGTTGGGAATGTGGAGGACCCCACATCCACAGGAACTGTCCACTTGAGAATGACAATGCAAGGCTAGCTTACAACATTCAAGAGGTAGAAACAGTGGTTCAAGTAGCAAGAGCCGTCCCTAGGATTTATGCAGCACTGGAGAACCGCCAAACAAATCACTAGTCAACTGTCATTGAAGTTACAGGTAAGATTGTTGAGCAGTCTGTTTCTATTTTGATTGACCTCGGTTCTACTCGCAGTTACATTACTCTTAGAGTAGTGGAGATTTGTTCTTTTAAGAAAGTAAAGCATAACAAATCTTGGTTAGTTTAGCTAGCCACTGGAACTAAGAGGAAGGTTAATGAAGTGGTAGGGAAATGTCCATTGGTTATGAATGGATTGGTCACTTGTGTAGATATGAATGTTCTACCACTTGGTTCCTACGATGTTCTCATTGGAATGGATTGGTTAGAAGCTCACAAGGTAAATCTTGACTGTTACAATAATACTTTTGAATGCATGGATGAACAAGGGAACCCAAGGATTGTGAAAGACATTCTAAAGGTGATTTCTGTGAGGTAGATTTCAGCAATGCAGTTGAACAAGTTATGTAGGAAAGGTTCAGTTGTATGCAACTCATATTTTGGAGGCAACAGAAAATGAAACTCCTAGGAGGAATTTCATGTGTTGTAGGAATTCGAGAATGTATTTTCGGATGAGATTCTGTGGCTTCGTTTAAAGAGAGATATTGATTTCACAATTGAACTTGTGCTAGGAGCATCACCAGTGTGCAAGACACCCTACAGGATGAGCACACCAGAAAAGCTAGAGCTGAAGATTTAGTTGCAAGAGTTGTTGGAGAAGAAGTATATCAGACCCAGTGTGTCTCCTTAGGGAGTGTCAGTTTTGTTTGTGAAGAAGAAAGATGGTACACTTAGATTGTGTATTGATTATAGATAGTTGAACAATGTCACTGTGAAGAACAAATACCCTTTGCCTAGGATTGATGACCTCTTTGATCAAATGAGAGGAGCAAAGATATTTTCCAAGATTGACTTAAGGTCTGGTTACCACCGGGTGAGAATCAAGGATGAAGACATTCATACGATAGCCTTCAGAACAAGGTATGGACACTATGAGTTTGTAGTGGTACCATTTGGTATCACAAATGCACCAGCTACATTTGTGTGCCTTATTAATAGTGTCTTCATCAGATATTTGGACAAGTTTGTTCTTGTTTACTTTGATGACATTCTTATCTATTCTAAGAATGAGGAAGAGCATGAAGAGCATTTGAGGTTGACATTGAAATTGCCCAAGGAGCATAAGATGTATGCAAAGTTGAGAAAGTGTGACTTCTATAGAGATAGGATTCATTATCTAGATCACATTATCTCAGATGAGGGCATATCTGTAGACCTTGAGAAGATTGAGGCCATTATGAATTGTCCTACTCCAAAAAATGTGACAAATGTAAGATCTTTTATAGGACTTGCAGGATACTATAGGAAGTTCATTGAAGGATTCTCCAAAGTTGCACATCCAGTCACTTCTCTGCAAAAGAAGGTAATAAAGTTTGAATGGATATCGAGGTGTGAAGAAAGCTTCCAGCAGTTGAAGAATATTCTCACAAGTGCACCATTCTTGAAGATTGCAGACCCAGAGAAAAATTTTGTGGTGTGTATTGATGCATGTGGCCAAGGACTTGGACGAGTTCTTATGCAAGACAACCATGTGATATGTTATGAGTCAAGAAAGTTGAAGGAGCATGAGAAGAACTATGCCACTCATGATCTAGAGCTTGTAACCATAGTACATGCTCTCAAGATGTGGAGGCATTACTTGATGGGCAGAATATTTAAGCTAAGGATAGACCATTGTGGTCTGAAGTATTTGTTTGATCAGCCTACTCTAAATTCTAGGCAAGCAAGATGGTTGGATTTTTTATGTGAGTTTGATTTTGAAATCAAACACATAAAAGGATAAGAGAATAAGGTATTTGATGCGCTTAGCAGGAAGGTGAAGGAAATGCATGTGGCATCTCTTAGTATTTGTCAATTAGATTTGAGGTAGAAGATTGTCAGTCATATTGCTGAAGATGAAATGTATGTGCAGGTAAAAGACAAGTTGCAGTAGAAAAGCCTTGAAAAGAGGTATGAGGGATATAAATTGTAAGAAGATGGACTTCTTACTTATAAAGGAAGAATTTATATTCCAAATGTTGCATATTTGAGGAGAGATGTTATGGATGAGATCCATCAAGCTCCATATTCTGGTCATCTAGGATATCAGAAGACAATTGCTACAGCTAGAAAGCAATATTTTGGGCCAGGAGTGAAAAAGGGCATGGCTAAGTACATTTCAAGGTGCATGAAATGTCAAGAGATAAATGTTGAGCATCAACACATTGCAGATTTGTTGCAGCCTTTGCCAGTTCCAAAATGGAAATGGGAAGTTATTTCCATGGATTTTACTACAGGATTTCCAATGACTTGGAGATAACATGATTCCATCATGGTTGTGGTGGAAAAGTTTACAAAGGGGGCACATTTTATACCAGTTAATTCTACGCATAAGAGTGTTGACATTGCAAAAATATTCATGAAGGAGATTTTCAAACTGCATGGATTTCCTAGGGAAATAGCCTCTGACAGAGATGTCAAGTTCACTTCCAATTTCTGGAAGGGTTTGTTTGCAGATTTGGGTACAAAGCTAAACTTCATCTTTGCCTACCATCCTCAGACTGATGGGAAGATAGAGAGAGTGAATCAGGTACTTGAAGACATGCTTCGCATGTATGTGATGGACAAACCAACCAAGTGGTAAGATTACTTACACTTGGTAGAATTTACATATAACAATGGACAACAAGCATAATTGGGGATGAGTCCATATGAAGCTTTATATGGAAGAAGGTGTTGGACACCAGTGACTTGGGATAATCCAGTGAATAGGGTTGTTCTTGGTCTAAAATTGCTCAAGGAGATGGAGCAAGAAGTTGTCAAGATCAGGAAGAATTTGAAAGTAGCCCACGACAGACAGAAAATATATGCAGATAAGCATAGGGTGAACATAGAGTTCAGTGTTGGGGATCATGTATACCTCAGATTGAGGGAAAAGAAGAGTTCCTTGAAGCTTGGAAATTGTGCCAAGCTGTCACCTAGATATTGTGGGCCATTTGAAGTGCTTGAAAGAATAGGGTTGGTTGCATATAGACTTGCATTGCCTGCTAGCACTAAAGCTCATAATGTTTTTTATGTTTCTTTGCTTAAGAAATATGTACATGATCCTAACCTTGTGATAAATTGGGATGTGATTCAGGTGGAACCCGGGGGATATTTCATGTCATGTTCCCTCAAAATGACCATTAAAAGTGTTGACCATGCTAAGTTCCCAGGGGATCAAATTGTTGTTAATTATTCCTCCTAGGATAAATTTTTACTAATAATTATTCTAAGGCATGTATTTAATTTTATTTCAGCAATTTTATTTCTTATGCACAATAATGATGTGGAATTAAGGCTACCATGTCAGGAGGGTGCATTGGGGAAAGCCAATCAACTTTCCTTGGTAAAAATAAGAAAGTCCATGACAAAAGCAAGCAAGAGAAAAAAGGGAAGTTTCCTAAAAGCAGAAAAAGCCGAAAGTATTTCAAAAGGGAGGGGCCAGTTTCCTCCTATGGAGCTCAGAAAATATGTAGAGAAAAGAAGGAATTTTTTTTTTAAGGAAAGAAAGAGTTTCCTTATGACCCAGGAAAAGCAGAAAGCTGTCATAACTCAAAAGAGGTAGCTTTTGACTAAGGGAGGGTGCAGTATCTAATTGGGAAGGATGATTTGGAATTGGAAACAATTCCAGATGATCCTACTTGCCTAATTTCCCAAAGGGGGTGCTTTTGTGGCTAGGGTTAGGTCACCCATTGGGTTGACTTGCTCTCACGGGTCACCATTGGCCTCAACGTACTAAGCAGGTCATCCATAAGTCTATAAAATATAAATTTGAAACCATTGATTCAGTTTGGTTGATGATTTGATTGTTGAATGCTTATGTGAGCATTATTTCTGAGTGTTGTGCCTCAGACTACTGGGAGATGAGCCCTAGCCTTCCATTCCCATCTCCTTCCATCCCCTTTTCTTCCATTGCAGGTGTGGAGCACTAGATTGCAGGAATTGAAGGATTTACAGAGTTATTTGTAGCCTCCATCAAGTTCAGGTCCATATCCACTGAAGCGCTAGCTTCACTTATGCTAACAACCCTTATTAGTCATGATCCGGGCCTCCTGGCCCTTGTCTTTGGAGCATCCTTGTAATGGTCACTAAATTATGTAATTTATATTCTATAGGGTCATAGTATTCTGCAAATTACATGTTTCAGGTTGAAATATCTCTTCCCATAAAGAGTCTTGTCTTGATTTTTCCTAAAAAGGCCTATTTTAGTAATGTATGGGGGAAATTGAATAAAAATGAGTGCTATAAGGAATATGTCAAGTTGGGGAAGTAATTGAAGAGATTTTACATATTCAATGAACTTATATTTACCCTTTTTATAGTTCTCATCTTTTACAGAAATGCATTTGAGATGATTTAACTGTTTTTTTAAGACCCTGGCTAGATTACTAGCTTTTAATAACTAGTTTTGGTAAAATTGATGCAAAACCATTTATGTTAACTCAATATGAGATATGTTAGTTCATGTGGGTTAGTAACAGGACCACATTGCCATATAAAACTCCAAAACAAATTTTTATTTGAGTCTGTACCACCTTTTTGGATCCTCCTCTGCGTAGGGTTTTTCTTGGCCAAAACTGCCGTAAAAACCCAAATTCATCCAAAACATCTCAGAACCTTCCAGAATATATGAAAACTATATAAAAACTTTAGTTATGCTATATTAAGGCTTCAACAACCCTTTTCAAGTTTCCATAATCCCCTGGTTAAAATAGACCGAACTACCCTCCTTAGTTTCACGGTTTGGCTGCCCAGAAGCGTGGTAGTAGGTTTCCACGGAGCAGATTCTGAAACCTAAATGGAACCAAATCTAAATGTGATAGGGGAGAGAAAATTCCATGTTTTATTTTCTTTGGTTTCTTCCTACTGCTCACTCCTTTTTCTTGCAAAATTTCCTAGAATAAACTGCTTATTTGCTTAGTTCGAGAAGTCATTGTGTAAATTAATTCAAGTTCATAAATTTTAATATAATTTACAGAATTGAAGAGTGTTCAGGTATGTACACCAGAATTGGGACATTACAGTGGTATCAGAACACTTTGTCTGGCTCATCCTATGGAAAGTAACTCTCAGTGGAAAACTAGCTCAGTAATATCTTCAAGTTGCAGTTTTAGAATTAGTTCCATTCATGGGAGATTTAGAATTTGAGTTGTATGAAGAAGAGCATTAAAAAATGGATGATCAAGAATATTTAATAATTTTGATGCAAAGAACGTTGAAATGGCTGAAATATGTATCCCAAAGCATCATTCAGTCAGATCAAGAAACTAGAGAATTCCTTGCCAAGCAGTTGGGAAGCAAACATGGAAAAGGGAGTAGTAGTGTCTCTCAGCATGAAGGAAATAAATATGGAGAGTCTATGTTTTCAAAAACATTAACACATGTAGGTTTTTTGAATACCAATAATCCATCAAGAAAGGAACTAAGTTGTTCCACTTCCCAAAGTAAAGGAAAAGAAAAGAGGACCAAAAGTGAAGATTCATTAGAGCCATCTGTACATGGTTTCTTTGAGAGATTATTTGGGTTTTCCCCAAAGAGAGATCGGCCTGTTTGCAACATCCATGAGGATGATGAGTCACCAAATCCTTTGTCAGAAGGAGATGGAGAATATCCATGCACAACTAAATATCTAACAGTCCAACATATAGTTGTTGGTAACGTGGAAGGTGAAATGACTCCAAATTTCTTTGTGGTTGATTTCAAGATAAGTGCAGAAGAGATGGGGCAGATTGATGATGGTGAGATATATTTTGGATATGATCCAAAAGAGAAACACAATTCAGATTTAAAGTCACCCTTTGAGCCTCACAAGGGAGCAAAAATTGAGCACATCTCAGTAGGTTGTGAAGCAGAGAAATGGGTGGGTGAACAAGCCATCATAATTCCACCACATAAGGAGAACATAACACATGGCGAGTTAGTAAATTCTGATTTTTATGTGTCATTTTGTGAGTCTGATATGGAAGCCATTTCCAGTGAAGAGTTCAGAATGGTTGAGCCCCCTAGTGACGAGGTTCAGAATTTCGGTGTCAAAAATGAATGCAGTACGAAGGATGAAACTTTGAGAGAATATATTTCTAGTGCACCGAGGATGAATGAGCACTTAAGTTGTAGCCCAAATTATGCTGTTGAGGAATTAAAATATGAATATATTGCAGAAACAACATATGGATCAGATTTCAAAACCTCAAGTGCACTGCATGAAATTGAGTTGGTGATGGAAAATGAAGAGGAGGAACATCTACAAGAACCTCATCTTCTTGCAAGGTCATTGAAGATGGATGAACAAAAGATCCAAGAGGCCCTGAAAGTTCTCCATGACACTCATGCTTCAGTGTCAAAGAGGTGTTGCAAAGCTGCTATAATGGAAGACCAATCTTCCTTTGAAGCCATGGAGAATATCCAGAAAGCAATGTCCACAATCAAAGGTAATTTCTCACAATTGCTTTTAGATAAAAATGGCATGTTTGAACTTGTTGAGTTATTGCGGGAAGCATCACTGCATGATGAAGAAAGTATTTGCATATATGAAAAAGAGAACTACAAGATCAAAGGTGATTTGTTGGCCACCCAAGATTATTTGAGATACACTCAAAGTGCCCTCTTAGAATCACAAATGAAGATAGAACAATTCCAACAAGAGTGGAAAGAATTGACTGAATCCTCAATATTTCTCGAGAGTAATCCCTTTTGGGTAAATGGCATGGAGCAACCTCATGATTGGGTGGACCATGAGGAGCATTCTATTCGGTATGCACTTAAAGAGTGTTTAGAACAGTTTTATGAGAACCAAGCACTTGATTTCTTTCCAAGGAAACTTGTGTTGTTCCTTGAAGACAGACACTCTCCCATGGAAGAGTGGGATGAGAGCACCCAATTTGGGCCAGTCAATAACGAAAAAGTTGCAGCCATAATTCTGATTACTGAAGGTTGCAAACATGCAAAGAAGGTTCATAGTTCTTTCCCACAGGTCCTAGATTTAGAAACACCAATGGAAAATGAACAGTGGGTGAAGAAATTTTTCTGGTTTGTGTCGCATGCACAACAAGGGGATCATGATTTGTCCCCATGGGAGATAGATCCTATTGCAGAAGAGATGGATCATTATAGATCATATAAATCAACAAGAAATATCTCTGATTCATCCACTGGATGGCTGGATAGAGGAATCACTGAAGAGGTAAATATGGAAGGTAAAAATTTTATGTCTTGCTGCAAGAAACTTGTTTTTAATATTGTTGTTTTTTCTATGATTTACAAGCAGTAGGACAGGCATGTGTGTGCAGCCACTTTTGAAAAGAAGGCATCAGATCTACACATACTTTCAATGTGTGGGTCAATCGATGGATTTTTTCACCCTTGGATCAATGGCAGAGAGTTGAGCCATTTGATGAAGAGGGGAGCACCTGTTGAGTTCCATAGAGACATATTTGGAATGAAGACCTTGGGAGGGAAATTTTTTAATTTCTGCAATAATTCTTTTGTTGTGACTGACATTGTCTTGACATGTGAACAGCAACAAAGACTTATTTTGCAGCTATTATATACCTCCCATACACATGCACATGAGGTGCATTCTGATTTGCACTTGCATGGTTCCTAAGAGATTATGAGTTGCCTCTAGGAAAATGTTGTACAATTTTGGAGGAGGCACATGATCACACTGTCACTCAGAAAGCTAATGGAAAATTTTGTGGATCCATTATCTTGATTGATAAGCATTGTAGGGATTTGGCTCACAATTCTTCACCCCACACTTCTATTTCAGCCACATTGTAACGAACATAAAATATATAAATATTAAAAATAATATTATTAGATAATTATTAATTAATAATTAATAATTATCAAAGAGTCATGACTGTAGGTTGGAAAGTCACGAATGGACGTATATAAGTCCGACCATTGTAAATGTATCATATCTATTCTATCATCGATTTATATATTATTATGGCTTATTTAATATTCCAAGTCTTTTGGTAATATTATTTGTATGAAGTGATTCACTTCATACAAATAATATTACCAAAAGACTTGGAATATTAAATAAGCCATAATAATATATAAATCGATGATAGAATAGATATGATACATTTACAATGGTCGGACTTATATACGTCCATTCGTGACTTTCCAACCTACAGTCATGACTCTTTGATAATTATTAATTATTAATTAATAATTATCTAATAATATTATTTTTAATATTTATATATTTTATGCTCGTTACACACATCATGTGGGGATGAAAATTCGGTGAAAAGATTTTTTCTGTTGATGCCACAAGAGGAGGATCATACTTTCACTCTTCCAGTTGAGGTATTGATGGTCAAACCATGTGGTTTGACAAGTGCATTAGTAGTAGCTGAATTATTCCCACGTGAATTATTTAGCATGTAATTTTGTCCATCCATTGATTGGCTGGCTAGACACATGATTGAGATGTGTGCACTAGAGGGTAAAAATCTTGCTTGCATCAATGGAGATACATTGGACACATCAAAGAAATTGTATGAGCAATGGAATGAGCATGTATGGCTGCTATATGATGCTTTCAGTATACATGGAGGGGCATGGGATAACCTCTTGTGTATTCATAACAATAGTGATGTGAGTTCCAGTGCTAGCTTGCACATGGATTTGGTCCCGCATAAAGGAATTCCATGGTTGGTGGGAGAGTTTAAAAAATGTTTACTTTGGAATGGGGAGAGATGAGCTCCCAGTATGGTGGTATGATTTTCATAACCTTGTTTTCCTCCTCTACAATGATAAAATTTTGTTGTTTTTATTGATGGGTGGAAGGAGGCAGATAAAACCATGGGATCCAGGCATTCTTAGGAATGAGAGAGTTCAAAAGGTGGCAGCAAAATTTGGGTCCTTGTAGAGGAGGCAGTGGGATCTGGGAATTCTACTCAGTTACTTTAACTAGGTTGGAAATTTTGCTAAAGGAAGTGGCATCATAAAAATGGCTATGATCATAGTGGTGCAGCAAAAACATGGTGGAAAAATTTGCAACACTCTGTGGTGCTTCTGCTTGAGGACAAGCAGATTTGGGAGGGGGGGACTGTCATGTTCCCTCAAATTGACCATTAAAAGTGTTGACCATGCTAAGTTCCCAGGGGATCAAATTGTTGTTAATTATTCCTCCTAGGATAAAATTTTATTAATAATTATTCTAAGGCATGTATTTAATTTTATTTCAGCAATTTTATTTATTATGCACAATAATGATGTGGAATTAAGGCTGCCATGTCAGGAGGGTGTATTGGGGAAAGCTAGTCAACTTTCCTTGGTAAAAATAAAAAAGTCCATGACAAAAGCAAGCAAGAGAATAAAGGGAAGTTTCCTAAAAGCAGAAAGAGGTAAAAGCAGGAAAGTATTTCAAAGGGGAGGGCGCAGTTTCCTCTTATGGAGCTCAGAAAAGCTGTAAGAGAAAAGCAGTAAGTTTTTTTAAGGAAAGAAAAGGTTTCCTTATGACCCAAGAAAAGCAAAAAGTTGTCATAACTCAAAAGAGGCAGCTTTTGACTAAGGGAGGGTGGAGTTTCTAATTGTGGAGGATGATTTGGAATTGGAAACAATTCCACATGGTACTACTTGCCTAATTTCCCAAAGGGGGTGCTTTTGTGGCTAGAGTTAGGTCACCCATTGGGTTGACTTGCTCTCATAGGTCACCATTGGCCTCCGCTTATTAAGCAGGTCATCCATAAGTCTATAAAAGATAAATTCGAAACCATTGCTTCATTTTGGTTGATGATTTGATTGTTGAATGCTTATGTGAGCATTATTTCTGAGTGTTGTGCCTCAGACTACTGGGAGATGAGCCCCAGCCTTCCATTCCCCTCTCCTTCCATCCCTTTTTCTTCCATTGCAGGTGTGGAGCACTGGCTTGCAGGAAATAAAGGATTTACAGAGTTATTTGCAGCATCCATCAAGTTCATGTCCATATCCACTAAATCCCTAACTTCACTTATGCTCACAACCCTTGCTAGTCATGATCCGGGCCTCCTGCCCCTTGTCTTTAGAGCATCTTTGTAATGGTCAGTAAATGATGTAATTTATATTCTGTAGGGTCATAATATTCTGCAAATTACATGTATTAGGTCGAAACATCTCTAACCATAAAGAGTCTTGTCTTCATTTTTTCCCAAAAGGCCTATTTTAGCAATGTATGGGGGGAATTGAATAAAAATGAGTGCTATAAGGAATATGTCAGGTTGGGGAAGTAATTGAAGGGAGTTTAAATATTCAATGAACTAATATTTACCCCTTTTACAATTTGCATCTTTTACAGAAATGCATTTGAGATTATTTAACTGTTTTTTTTAGACCCTAGCTAGATTACTGGCTTTTAATAACGAGTTTTGGTAAAATTGATGTAAAACCATTTCTGTTAGATCAATATGAAATATGTCAGTTCCCGTGGGTCACTAACAGGACCAACTTCCCATATAAAACTCTAGAACCATTTTTATTTGAGTCTGTACCACATTTTTGGATCCTCCTCTGCGCAGAGTTTTCCTTGGCCAAAATTGCCGTAAAAACCCAAATTCATCCAAAACTTCTCAGAACCTTCCAAAATCTATGAAAAGTGTATAAAACATTTAGTTATTCTATATTAAGGCTTGAACAACCATTTTCAAGTTTCCATAATCCCCTGGTTAAAATAGACCGAACTACCCTCAGTTTCATGGTTTGGCTGCCCAGAAGCGTGGTAGTAGGTTTTCACGGAGTGGATTCTGAAACCTAAATAGCACCAAATCTAAATGTGATAGGGGAAAAGGAATTCCATGTCTGATTGTTTTTGGTTGCTGACCACTGCTCACTCATTTTGCCTGCAAAATTTCCCAGAATAAGCCCCTAATTTTTCGAGCTCGAAAAGTCATTGTGTAAATTAATTCAAGATCATAAATTTTAATATAATTTACAAAATTGAAGAATGTTTAGGTCTATACACTAGAATTGGGACATTACAGTTCCAAATCGAGCCAATGTACATCCTCGACAGGAAAGTCACAATGCTTTGGAACCGAGCCATAGGGAAGGTAAAGGTGCAATGGGAGCACTATGGTGTTGAAGAGGCTACATGGTAGATGGAGGATGGCATGCGATTGGAACATCCATTTTTTTTCAATTATACAGAGCACTAAGGAGATTCCGGTGTAGCTTTTTTGTTCAATTTTGTAAAGCACTGAGGACAGTGCCATTGAAAGGGGAGGGGAATGTAACACCTCGATTTTGACCCCATTTGCATTAAAATGTATATGATGTATATATATTGTAATTAATTGTGATGTGGAACTAAAAGAAAAAATACCCACCATGGATTATCGCTTTTATGTTTCGGCGATTAAATCGGTTCGGATGGTATTTTGTGCTAGCTAGGCATGTTATGATTTTTAAATCATCATGTAAATATGCAATTAATTAAAAACCCACAACCAACTATGTCAATGCAACAATAGTGAGATGGGGCCATGAATCTTAAGGATACGTGGGGGGGGAGGAATCTTTAACCTTTGGCGCCAATGGGGAAAATCCAAATGTCCATGAGAGAACCCATCAAACTTTCAACTACCTTTCTTGTCTTTTTCCCCAATCATTTATTTCTGCCAGAATGTGGTTGAGTTAGTTATTGCATGGAATGGGAAGAGTATGGGAGAAAATTTGAATTGGGTAGAGAACCCATTTTTGAAAAATGTGTTTTGACTTCCTTGGCAAGGAAAATGCCCAAAAAGGTATGCTATTCTGCCATGCATCCACATTTTCCATTTTCCTGCCCATTCTCCTTCACGTTGGGGCTTTTGGGAGCAGTGGGAGTTTTTCCTGTTTGTTTTCATTCCACGTTTCTGGTTGTTGGCTTAATTTTCCTATGGATGGGAGGTCATTTTATAATGTGAGGGATTGGATTGTCTTCCTCACATTTTGTTTTGGAGCTGTGGGTGCATTTTCCAAAATCACATTTTTGTAGTTTCATGTGTTTTTACCATGATTGTGAAGTGTTTTTGTTAACAGTCAGTGGCTGGGATCTCTCATGAGTGTCTTTGTGTTGTTTCCACATCTCCACGATTGTGGAATTTTGTGTTTCAGTGTTGCACAACGAATAGGGGGACAGAGCCATGAATTTTGGGTGCTGATTCAGTCCATTTTGGCCACGTTAGGGCCATAAACGAATCTAGAAATGAAATTGCTCTTAATGGGGTTGTTTTACCCATTGCCATTTACAATTTTGGTTGAAAAACGTTTTTCACCAAACCCACATCTAGTAATTGTTGTGTATGCCCTTGTTGTTTTCATTTGAACTATTTTGGGAGTGGAAATGGGGTCTGAGCTAGCTTGATAAACCTAGTGGAAGAAGGAACCTCACAAACAGAGCTAGAGGGATGGATTTCTTCTTTGCACACCCTGAATAGCAATGGAAGGGAAGGAATATTCTGAGGGACTATGCAGCAGAGAAGGAAATGCTTCCTTGTGTTGGGTGTGTAGATGTTTTAGAAGTTAGGCTAGATCTGGTGTAGGTGTCTATAGCTCTTTTGTTGAGCTCACTAGCTTAGCAGTGAACCTTTCTAGCTCATTTATAGCCTGATTAACCCAAGTGTGTTGGCTTGGATGAGTGTTGTGTATCCTTGGCTACTTTTGAGCCTGTTATTGTTCCCTTATTCCTTATGGAAATCATGCCCAACTCGGGGAGTGGAAGTGTTTCTGAGAGATTGACGAGCACACTGGCCTATGGTTGGGTGGAATGTTGCAACGACGTAGCTGGTTGCAAGACAACGTTTTCTCAAGATAAGTATTTCCTTGTGTTAATCTCCACAACTGTGTTTGCTTGATAAATTACTATGAACATGTTGAAGGCTTGAATGTGAATGAAATATAATTGTCTTCCGTTGTATGTTAATGGTTTATGCACATGAGTATGTTTTTAGTTTCAATGCATTTTCATCATGTGTATGTTCATGGGACTTACGTTTCCTGGGTTGTATAGCATCATGATCGCGTCCTCTCCACCGAGAAGAGGGCTGGGGACATGACACTACGAAGAGAGTTGTGGTGCAGCGAGGAATTGACCGTGAAAACCAACAGAAGTGGGGATGAGAATCATACTTATCCACCTTCCCACAGTCTCTAAAGATACCAATGTTTCCATACTCGACACCTCTTGAACCTGAGTTATGTGAGAGGTCGCGGGACAACACTACGAATGTAGGAGTTGGAAACTTGAGAGGGCTTGGCAACATGGCCATGGACACACTGAAAATAGACTTCCTTGCACTCATCCAGCCGTAGAAAGGTGTAGAAATGGAGGGGGCTGCACTGGCATAGAGGCTGCCACTCTAGCGAAAAAAAAGATAATCATACAATGTACCCTAAATCAAAGGAAGCCCTAGAGATACATAAACGAAAAAAAGAGAGAGGGGGAAGAGTTCAACTCAAAAACCTATCGTGGCTTGAGCTGAGGAGATGGAGAGTTAACCAGCTCAGAAGCACCCAATCGACAACCCTCTCATGAAGTATGAAACCATAGGGGGAGCACAAAAATGGTAGTTGCAGCCTGCTAGCATATGTTTATTAGTGTCGAGCGATTATGCGCATATTGATGCACCAAATACAAAAAAGTGACGAATTCATTGTTCACACAGCAAAATTCAATTGAATTCAATGCCATTAACCGATAGGCCATGGAAAATTGCAATGGGCATTTAATATTTCAAAATTCACGTGGATGGTGCCACTGTGCCATCCTTCCAGGTGGACACTGATGACCTGGACCTACACCTTTTGGATTCCAAGACTGCTTAGAGGCATAATCACATTTTCATAAAAAATTAAACCGCCATTTTGACATTCTACCAAAAACTTCAACCTTTTAACAAAACAGATTTGGTCGATTTTTACTCGTCTTTAACGAAAAAAATGTTCAAAAACGAGCAAACTCCCATCAAATTCTAACTGTAATTTCATGGTAGCCTGTATTTCCATAGATAGGAAGTAGGATATGGAGCACACAAATATCTCCAAATAGCCCCATATCTTGCCACCTAAAACAATGGCCTTGCAGGCCGGAGGTGGCCCTACCTCCGGGCGATAAGACCGTCCAGGGTATACGTTATAGGAAATCATTATGCACCGTCAAGTCTGTCCTCTTGCCAGAGTGAAATGGCTCCCCATCTTACTCGTATGAGTTATGACCATAGACACAATATATGCCTTCGAGTAAACTTTCTCGGCAATGATATCTCATCCATGCCATGCATGAGCATGATATTCATCCTTCCTAGCTACGATACCCTAGAGGCAATTTTGAATTTTGAAATGCCGGCCACGATTTAGACGGGCAATTTTGAATTTCGAATTTGGAAATTCCCGAGACCGATCTTTCTATCGATGTCATTACTCGATGGGAAGATGCACAACACTCGTGAAGCTGCTAGAGGTGGAGATGTTAGACTTGTAAAAATGTAGGGGACCCTTGCTAAGGAGCCGAAAATGCTAAAGAAGGCTGATAGTGTTGAGTTACCCAATTTCTTATCCTATCGGGTGTATTTGAACCTATTGCAGACGATGTTTGAGCAGGTCAGCGAGATGATGTCCTCGGGCCGAGTTGGAGTTCCCGGAGGAAATGGCCAGAATCATTGATTGTGAATATCTATAAATATAGATATCTCATCCACAATTCACGCGATCATAGTATAATTTCTCAGAGTAAGTGATGCACATGGAGGTAGAAGGAATATAGAACAGACTGCTTGAGCACAGAAGGGTTTGCATGTTCAGTTCTTCAACAGAAAAGGAGTTGACATCATAAAATCGTATTACAACCAGCAATTGAAGGGGGAAAGAGACATGGGAAGTCAGGGAAACCTCTATGTTACCTATTTAGGAAAGTCTTGTTTTTCAAGATCACTTGGGTTTGGTGTTGTTGCAGGAGACGTTCTTATCAAGAAATGTTTTGTTGAGGCATTCTTATCAGGAGACATTAGAAACGCGCTATTTTTTCTGGATGAGAATCACGTATTCATTCATTCTCTGGCCATGGATTTACGTTTCTGCTTTAAGTAACAAAATTCAGTTATACTTCACATTTTTTTTGCTTACCCATTATATTCCATCTCGTATTTCAAAGCATACCTCTCATTTTTTCGCTTGCTTATTCTATTCCATCTTGTCTTTCAAAGTATGTTTTTAGTGAGGCACTCGGAATATATAATAGTTTCCATCCGGATCCATCATGCTTCATATGTTGTTTTTCTAATTGGTCTGATCTGTAATGCAATTATCGCGGAGGAAAACATGAAAATCAAACTAGAGATATTAAAACATCGGAAATGTGATTGAACAATCGCTCTCTGCTAATCAACTCAACAATGGCATTGTGATATATATCTATGCTTATTCAATGGTGTAACATAACCTTACATAACAAAATGATAAAGTTTGCAATCTGTCAAATTGAGTAGATGACATGGTTTTTAAAGATTTCTTGAGTTATAGTTTTAAATGAGGTGTACACTCTCTTTTTTTTTAATGTTTTCCATGTTTTCAATATAGATTTTATCTTTTAATAAAAAATCCATGACAATAATTAAAAATAAGTTATCCTTGTGCCACTGCAATAAATAATTTTATAAATAATAATTTAAAAATTATTAAAATTATTTTACTTGTTTAAGTGATTTTATTTGGGATATTTAAATGAAAATTTGACTCATAATTATTAGTAAATTAAAATTTTAATTAGTTATAAAATTAATATATTAAGTAAGTAATCAATTATAAAAGAAATTATATCCCAATAAAATAATCAACTATTTAATAAATATGATTTTGGAGAAGAAATGCATAAATTTTGGATATGATTAAATAAAATATTAATTTTTATATTCGTAATTATGACTACCAAAATCAAAAGTAGAGCAAAAGTACCTCATATCCATACTGTATATTATAATTAGTTTGTTAGTAATATTTTTTAAATGTGTAAAATGAGATGTAAAATAATGTAAAATAAAATCAGTAAAATTTATCAATACATGTGATTGTGTGAGTGATACAAGGAAATATAGTATAGGGTGGTATGGCCAAACATAAAAGATTTATTATATATCTATAAATATAAGAGTTTAATAAATGATATAAAAGAAAGAAGGATAGGTAAATACATATTTTTATTTTTAACATGTTTTTTTAAAGGCAAAGTTACTAAAAAAATTATTCAAGTTATCAAGTTATAATAAGAAGATTTTGTATAGCCAATATATCTCAACCATTATTTAGCTTAATATGAAGGACATGTTGTAAATAGAGGTCATGAGTTCAAATCATCTAGATAAAAAGATATTTTATTATTAAAAACATGAGAAGTTAATTTAGGTGTATCCGATTTAGTAAGTGTTTGGTAATAAGTACTTTTAGGAAGACTTTCAAATTTATTCGAATCAATACAAAACATGTTAGCAAACTTTGAGGATAGGATGAAAGACTATTTTTTCTTATTTTATATAGGAGAAATGACAACTATAACATTAACTAGTCATATTATTTATTTAAATCAACAAACGACATTTACTAGAAGTTGAACGCTACACAAAAGCTACATTTACTTTCAAATGAAAACCACCATGTAGTATGAATACATCAATGCACAATTTTATTATAACCCTATGTTCTATGAATAAATCAATAAGCTTTGATTAAGGGGTTATTCTTGTTCTATATATATATATATATATATATATATATATATATATAAACATACAATTTCATATAGGAGCAAAGGAAAAATTAAATCACTTTGTTTAAAAAAGCAATTTTGGTTGAGAGACTCATTAGGTAGAGATGCGCTTTCTACATCCCATGTGGATGAGATGTGTCACGTGTGAAACAAATGTAAAAAAATTATAAAATAAAGAAGATTGGCTCAATATTTAAATTGGTTACATTGTAAAATACAATTTTATAAATATTTATCAAATTTCAAATTATAATTCAATTATAATTTCATTGAACCCAATTTTAAATTCCAAATATTTGGATATTTAGGCCTGTAATTTCAAACTGAGTATTGGATACAGCTATATTGTACAAGTACATCCTAGTATTAGTGTTAAGCGAAAGGCTCTGGAATTGCACTATTGTAACACTCGTTTGTTAGTGTTGAGCATAAGCTCTGAATAGCACTAGGGGTTACTATAATTAAGGGTGTTGAGTTGGAAAGAATCTCAATAGCACCAACCTTCATCATGCTTATTTAAGTTGATTAATTGAAATTTCAATCTATTTATCATTAAGGACTGCAAGATACTTCCACGAATACGAGGTAATCCAACATGCAAGGAAATCTAGGGCTACCTATCATAGTTGACTGACCCAACCCTACATGAGGACTTGTTAAAAGAATTAGCATAAACTAAGGAATCATCGAATAAACAAATTATGCTATTTAATGCATGGATAATACACTACAACAAAAACTGGATTTAGCGTCGGATTTTAGTGTAATTTTTTCTCAATTGTGGTGAACAATCTGGCGCTAAACCTGGCACTATTGTACATTTTCGTAAAACACTGTCTATTGCATCTATTTTTCGTCCTTTTTAACATCCATTTTTGCGTCCTTTTTTGGGCCCAATTTTTTGCATCTTTTGTTACGCCTTTATTTCCACCCAATTTTGCAACTTCTACTGCATCTTTTTTTGCATCATTTGTTACATCCTTGTTTGCACCCAGTTTCATGCTCAGTTTTGCATCCAATGTTGCATCTTATATTGCTCCTAGTTTTTCATCGAGTCTTGCACCCAATTTTGCACCATGTTTTGCATGAAATTATGTGTCCAATTCTGCATCTAACATTGCATCTAGGTTTGCATCCAATTTTCAGCCCAATGTTGCGTCTAGTTTTGCATCCAATTTTGCTTATAATGTTTCATCCCCATTTGCATCTAATTTTGTATCTTGTTTTACGTCTTTTTTTGTATCCATGTTTGTGCCTAATGTTTCATCTTGTTTTATGATGTATTTTTCATATAGGTTTGCACCTAGTGTTGCATCCCGATTGATGTCTTTTTTTGCATCTATGTTTGAGCCCAATGTTGCGCCTAGTGTTGTGTGTAGTTTTGCACCCATGTTTGTATCTAATATTGCATCTAGTTTTGTGTCCAATGTTGCATCCCATCTTGCATTCAATATTACGTCTAGTTTTACATCCAATGTTTTGTCCCATCTTGCATCCAATATTGTGTCTCATTTTAAGTTTTTGTTTGCGCCAAATCTTCCTTCCATTTTTGCACCTGGTGCTATGCCTAGTTTTATGTCCATCGATACACCATATTTTGTGCTCAATTTAATGTCCAATTTTATGTCTAGTTAGTCGTCCACTTTTGCATCTACTATTGCGTCTAGTTTTGGACCTAGTATTGCATCTAGTTTTGAGTCATTAATTGTGTCTAGTGTTGAGTCTCTTTTTGCATCCAATTTTGCATTTAGTATGACATCCATTTTTGTGTCCATATTTGTGTCTGACATAAGGTCGACTTTTGCATCCACTTTTGTGTTTAGTGTGATGTCCACTTTTACATCTTGTTTTGCATTTAGTGTTGCGTCTAATATTGCATCCATCTTGCACTACTGCATTTTTTACCTTTAGAAACACATTCCAATATCATTAGGGCATGGGGGAATCAAACCACCAACCTCCTTCTTGTAAAGCAGGAACTCTTTCATTGAGCTATAACCCTTTAAGAATCGGGAAGAGGAGAAATATTAACACATAGATTTCATCATTTGTAATTCTAATAAAAGATAATAAGATCTAAATACATTCATGCTTAAAATCCAATTTATTTTTTCAACCACACTAATAGGCACAAAAATCTACCATGCTCAGGTAACAAAATATCCTAAACAGTTACACAATCTATTAAAGTGGTCCACAATAGAGTCTTAGAGAACAACATAATGTATTCATGCATAACTAATAACCTAAACTTGATATGGACAAAGAATCATGGATGTGTGAAGAAATAGTTGTAGAATCCAATTGAGGATGTGTGTGTTGCTACATACATGCTGTTATTCATTGATGAGGTGATTTTGTTCAGCAATGGGATGGTAAGAGAAGAAATCATGAATGGTTACCAAAATAAGATGTCTACTATGTGCAACATATATGATATAATGAATATTTTAACAATTAACACCAGCAAAGTTGATTTATATTATGTGCATTATTTATAATCTAAAAATTAGTAAGATGTCAACAGGAAATAGGATCATACCAGTTTCCACAATTTATAAGGCTACAAGGAGGTAGATGAAGTTTATGGGTTTCTCATCTTACTAATGATTGTTCCATCAACAGATTCTGAAGGGGAATTCCATCACTTCATCAACATAGCTTCATGAATCCTGCAAATTTCGGGAGCAGGGGCGGAGAGAGGGAAACCTCCATGCAACATAGCTTCATGAATCCATTTAATAATAGCTAACGAAGAGAATCTGAAATAAGAACTGACAAAAACAACACAAAATGAAAAAGAGAATAATGGGATTCAGAGTAAAAATTAGTGAAGAGACATGGAGAAGGAATGAATAAAGGAAACTTTACATAGAAAAGAACAAATGTTTGCTTGAACTATTCAAAATTTCAAAAGGGGTTTATCAACAAACAATCTCAAATTGAAATTTACCTCAAGCACGTTAATGAACAATTCATGAGTTCCATATTTGTGATGATGAAGACTAATTTGATTTATGGGGTTCTAAATACCAACAGTTTTAATAATGGACAATTCAATTTCTTTCCCATCAAAATTAGATGTGCCAATTTAAATTCAAGATCATTGTATAAAATTGAACGTTAGAGAACGAAGGGAGGCGAGGTTTTGGAGATAGTTCAATTTTTTTCACTTAAATATTAAATAATACAACATTCAACTTTACATTTGGGGATCACATGGGTTTAGATAGGGGAGGATGAATCTAGGTCAAATTGAGAGAATTTTATTGTGCAAGTTCATCGTCTTGCAGAACTGCAATAATCTAAAATATAAAAGTTCTGGGGATGAAAGGACACAAGAAGAAAACCTCCAAAATTGCAAGGTCGTAGACACAACAAAGTGGTCAACACAATTTGAGACCTGTCACCCTAAGTTTCCAAAACC
>LPNX010276684.1:258777-275092 GCA_001517045.1 Pseudotsuga menziesii
TTTTTCTCTTGAGATTGTGTTGGCTTGTTACCCTAGCCTTAGTAACAATTTCTGACACAAACACCAGCCATCCTGTAAAAGGAAGTCTCACTCTCAAGAACTGGCATAAAAATCATGCAGCATATCTTTAAAAATTAAATAAAAGAATAGAGTTGGGGCTTTCCATTTTCTTCTCTATAGAAGCAAAAAAAAACATTTTGATACAGCAACGAATCGAAACATTCATAACTTAAAATGTAAGAATTTTATAAGACACGCAGAATAAGTGTAGACCCAATCCATTTTACCACTATGCCATTGCTTGAAATGATACAACTAACGTTGAAACACCTCCACCACAATAGAATATGTCATCATCATCAAACGCTAGCCCAAACAGGGGAAATAATAAAGAATTGAAATACTATTTCTAAACCAACAAAACTTCTATGAGTTCAATATGACCGCCTTTAATACTTCATATAACATACAAAGTAAGAGTAGGAACAAATTAATTCACTAGATATCAACATTAAGAAAATATAGACCATCCATAATGATATACATTCTCACAATTAAAAGCTTTCCCAAAATTTAACCAGACAATGATTTCATAACTTAAATCAATGAAGAGTGTAGGAAATAGAACAATAATACAACCATGAAAACCCAGATATAGGGTTGTAATTAAGTAGTAATTTCACTCATGGTAAATCTTACATTACGAATTTGATCGACGTGTGAACAGACTTATAATTCCATTAAACCCCTATAAACTACAAATGTGAAGCCATTAAACATACAGACAGAGAATCCCCAAATCCTTTCCAAAACACTAGAACAACCAACCATATTACAATGTATTAACCTACGAGAGAAATCCATGACATGAATGCAGGTATTGTTCCTATTAATTTTATACAATGCTGAAGCTAATTATAGATGTCCCTTCGATCTTAGTATTTTTATTGACCTCACAATTTTTTTTTATGGATTTTAGGGACATTACAAGTGGTATGAGAGCCTGATTTAGAACACTTAGAGACCTTATGGGTGCTACTAAACATCCGCTGCAAAATATATATTTTCAAAACTTTATTTATGATTTTTAAACTAACATAATGTTATTGTTACTGATTGTTTGAACTGTAGATATAAAGAATAGTACCAATCATGGACATAGAATAGAAAATCATTAGACAAGGGAACATAAATTCCCCACCCCAAGAAGAAGAACTCGTGGTGGAAATGAATTCCGACTTAATGAAGACTATACAGAGTCTACAAGTAGATCTACATAGTTTTAAATATGATAACATGAATGAGAGGCGAGAACATAAATCAATAAATGAATATTTTATTTGCAACATGACAGGGTTTAACCCCCATAGACATCCCACCCAGTCAAACAACAAATAAAAAGAGAACTACCATCATAAAAGAAGGCTTAGTAGTCCAAGAGAGCAGGGATGAGAAGAACACACTCCCAATTTCATAGAAGAAGAATATCACAGTTCTTCCAGTGATGGATCACTCTCTCCTTGCAAGAAAAGGAAGACAAATGATGGCATCCTTCAAGGAGAATTTCAAAAGATCAAATCCCCAACTTATGAAGGATAAATGAGTACCAGGGAGAATTCTGAAGAATGGTTTCTGGGTATGAGTCAATAATTTCGAGTGCATAATTACTCTAGCGAAATGAAAGCCCGGATGGCCATTTAAAACATAAATGGAAAGGAAACTAGATGGTGGAGAGACCTAAAACTTACTACGAGAGATGAAGTAAAAGATATCAGATGGAGTACTTTCAACAAAATATTCCAGAAAAAAAGTACATGTCTAAAAGATTCTTTGACAGAAAAGTAAAAGAATTCAATGAATTAAATATGGGATCCCTAACCGTGGATTCCTTTATCAACACATTTTTAGATATGGTGCATTATGTGCCTTACATAAAGGACAAAAAGGTCAAGATACAACAATTTTTGGGATGTCTCCCTCCAAATTTTCGAGAGAGAATTGATCTTGACATGCCCAAAAATATGGACACCACTTTGCACAAAGCTAGACTTAGTTATGAACATGCACAACTGAGACAGGAAAATATGAACAGAAATTGAGACATATTTAGGTCCTTCTCAGCCAACCGAAAAACCAGTTCTAAGCCACAACCATACAAGGAACATAACAATAGTTTCCCAGCTAACAAAATTTTTAACAAACCTGGTGCACGACCAAATGCGCTCGCACCAAATGCCAACAGACCAGCATCAAAAGGAGGATCCAAGGCTTCCCTGCTATAGGTTAGTTGCTGGAAATGTCAAGGTCCCCATTATGTCAGGGATTTACCAAATGAGACAATTGGAGTCCTACACAACTTACAAGAAGACCCAACAATAGAATGCGTGGCTAGTAACCTAGGATCTATGCAGCACTCGACGACCGAAAAGAAGACCATCATGCCACTATGGTCGAAATAGAAAGTAAGGTTTTGAACGCTTCTATTTCAATTTTAATTGATCTCGGTGCTTGCCGAAGCTATCTTTCCCCCAAGATTGTCGATACATGTAATCTAAACAAAGAGAAATATGAGAAACCATGTCCATAAAACTTTATGAATATGGATAATATGTTATAATACATAGACCCTAGGATTTAATAAACTTTTAAGACACAATCACCAAATTCACCATCCTAGATTTGGCGGATTTTGAGTGAAAAAAGACAAAAATTATATGTCACTTAAAAAGGCGTCACATAATTAATGAGGGAAGAAACACTCATGGATGATGACCTTGATGACCAAGTGCTAAGAAGTCCAAACCTTTTACAACAAGAAACCATAATTCTATGTCATTTATTACAATTCCCACAAGGGGGTGTGAACATGCGAAACAAGGGACCACACCTGGCCCTATTGAAACCTTGGAACTTCCTAAGAACTGTGTAAGAAAATTGATTTGTTTTGATCCTTGGTGGAATTCTTCAAATATCCCCTAAGTGCTACTTAGTGTATAACAAGACATAAACTATTTCTCTTTTTTCAAAACTAACTATTACTAGCAATTGCTTTAGATGGTGCAATGGAACATCGAAATGAAAAATAAAATAAACGGTGAATTGATGTGAGTTCAATCACACAAATGAAAAAAACATGAAGGTGATTTAAATGGAAACAAGAACAAAAAATAAAACCATGAATAAAAGAAAAACATAATATCTAATCAAGAAAAAAAATAGAAGAAGGAAATAATCGTGAAGGCCCAAACATTGTTGTAATTCTAGAGGCAGTGGAGACTGAACATGAAGCTCAATACCAATACTTATCAGTTTCAATTTCTTTCCACTGACATCAATCTAATCACCATGTTTATAATTTCTTGAATTCTAGTTCCATTTTCTCTTCCTATATATGTCTTCAAACATCTTCTTAGATCCTACAAGCCTCTAGTACTGAACCTTGAAAAAATCTAAGGTTTCAAGGGGTTGACTAGGGTTTAGATGAAAATGATCATAGGCTGGGGAAAACAAATCTAAATTGATAGAAGGTACAAATTCATGTGAGAATTCTAAAAGACTCTCATATTATATACAGAAATATCGGTGAAAGTTTGAGGTATATATTAACTCTAGGAGAGACATGTACTGAATGTAATCGAATACTGCACAATTTCTCTTAAGATGGAAGCCAATATTAAAAGCCTCAGAATTTTATCTGTGTATTAAATTTCTTCTAGAATTATTTCATAATGTTCCATAACTCCCAAATGGTCGAATCGAAATGTGAAGTCAGTTGGGATATAAATGTATGGTATTTGCATTGGTTAGGGTCTTAATTGAAAGCATTGAGAGCATGTAAGAGGAATGAATGTGGTAGGATTGTAAGAGATATCGTATGGAAGCAGTGATTACGAAGCCCCTATTTCTTTTACTAATCTCCCTTATAATTACACACCTTCATAAAGGAGTTCAATCAACACCCACGTTCAACACTTTTCAATTCCATTTATACAACATTTAAGCTTTCGTTAAATGCTTATTTTTCATGGTGTGGTCTACCCAGGTTCTGTTATTAGTTCCCAATAAATTTCCAACTCCTTTAAGTTAATATGTGCATAAGATATAATGCTTTACATGTATGAGATTCACTCTTATCTTCCCTTCATAAACTGCAATGAGGGTTTTATTGATAGCTTAGATTTGCCAAATTTTATTTCACCTTGTCAAGTTTTACCTATATTAGCTATTAAGGGATAGTAAATTATGTTGTATCACCGCCCATACTTTTCATGTTGTACATTAATTCTCTGAATTCGAAGTTTCTCTTTAACTCCAACAATTCATTATGATTGCTGATACAGAGGAAAAATAAAAATCGATAGTTGTTCCAGATGAATCCATGCATAGGGATGCATGTATCTATTTTCCATGTTAATGAGTTGTTCCAGTTTTATCTGTTGGGGAAAAATTTGTTGCAAACACCAATTATGAACAACTTGCACATTCAAACTTTCAAATTGAAACATGATTGATACTAAACATACAACAATTCAAACCAACAATAAATCCATTGTCAAATATCTGCAAGATAATGTATTTTTATTTTAAAATCATTAAAGGGATTAGATAAATTAAGAGACCACAAATTAATGAATACAATTAAGAATTGCAAGGATTAACAATAATCCATTCGGTTAATATTTTGTGCTTATTCAAGACGGGTATGGTATGAGATGGACAATATTATAGGGGTTAGAGGAGTTTGTCAAGGGGGGACAATATAAATATGTTTCAAAACCTAGAAAAAGAAGCTAGAGCTAAAAGAATTAAATCCATTTCCTTGGTCATAGCCTTTCCATGTGGCTTGTTAGGAATGCAGGCTTATTTGAGGACAAATTCATTCCCTCTTTGTTGTGTGTTGTTCAAAGAAGATCTATCTTTTTCAATTACAAGTCACCAAAGTTAGTGTCCATAGATAGAATTTTCACGAGTATCTTGATAAATCTAGGGAATGGGTTTTTGTTGATGGTGTGGGGTGAATTGTTGGAAAGGGCCCCAAATAACTATGATAGGATTCTAACTTTGAAACTGATTTTAATCCTATCCACTTAGAAAGGGACATTCAAGCTTCAATTTTTTGGTGACTTAATACTAGTCATAAATAAGATAGACATGGGAATTTGAAATGGGAGGTTTGTTCTCGACTCTTTTGAGGAGGTAAATCAAATGAAATCAGTTTAAATACATATCCTTCTATCATTTCTATGGAGATATTAATGCTACTATTGATAGCCTTTCCAAAAATGTTTATATCTTGAGGTTGGAGTTTGGTCAGTGCTGGAATCAAATGATGGACAAGTATTTGAACACATCAAACCAGTCTATTTATTATGCATCCATTCATCTAAAAGTGCATATCATTCCAAAGGTATTGATCCTTTGAAGCCTTGTTTCCAACCTATTTTTGGCATTTATGTAGTGTTGAAAACATTATATTTGGGACTATTTTCTTGAACATTTTTTTATGTAATCTATTGCGACACTTCTATGTATATAAAATACTATTTTATGTAGTTGCATGAGATTTTAGAGAAGTATAGAGTTTATCTAAAATATTTTACAAAATCTCTTCCCCAAGATACCATAGTAATGTAGGTATGTCTCTCTTGACTGCAACATTATAACAACATAAATTATAACGCCATCTGCAATATTGCAACTTTTCCAACTAAGAATATCCATTGTCACCATTTAACTAAGGCATTATAATAAGGATAACCTTATTGTTGTACGAAACAATATAAATGAAAGGGAAATAGCCACTTTGACATGCACAGATAAATGATCATTACATATTGAACCAAGTCCAAGTTTGATTTTTAGCAATTTATGACCATATTCTTCAAAGTCAACACTTAACATTATTGTCAGGTAAATTGTACGTCTTAAATTTTTCCAAGTTTGTATAAGTTTCATACTGTATGTGTAATTGTTCATCTTGTTCCACCTCTTCATATTTATCATCAACTGAATCCTAATCTGAATCATTCTCACCTTTCACTTCATCTGAAGTTTCCTCTCCAAGAATGCCTTTCTTAAGGTTTTCATAACCTTTCTCATGCTCCAAAAAATATGTATCTAGCTTGAAAATATCTGTTGCACATTCCAAAGATGAGATAACGAGACTTTATATTGCATATTGAAAACAAAAAGGCATATAAATTATGAAAAAATCAAAATAAGATACCATGTTAATGAAGAAAATCTAAGGAAATATACTAGGGACAACTTCTTGATCAAGCTCCTCTTCTAGGGAAAATTCATGGGTAAACTTATCTTCTTTCTCCACAAGATCCAATTCCAAATGTACACCTGGATAACCCTACAAAATTACAAAAAACAATACTAAAGACTCATGAACATACCATAAAAATCATATAACCAATAACTATAGCACACACATGAATTCATGTCATATTATACCTAGAAGCTAGCTTTGAAAATTGTAAAAATTCCTTCAATCAGAAACTACAATCGTTTGTGAATTTCTCCCTCATGAATAATGCCCCTAATTCGCTTAAAAATTCCTTCACACAATTGAAATCCAAGTCACCATATCATTTAATTTAATATACCATATCATAATCAAATTCCTTGAAAAATGATGCATGTAATGGCAGATGACTTGCTTATACCTTGTATGAATTTAATGAGTTGTGCGAAATGAACTTTAGATTAAGAGTTGACAATTCAAATTCAATATATTTGAAAAAAATATGATAATTAGATATATAATTGACACTTCTAGGATTAACCCTAAATTCACATAATTATTAGTTTGTGAAACCATGTGTTGAGATTCCTAGCGTGTATTCACCTTAGGAGTAAACTATTCATATATCTCAAGCATTAGGAATAAGGTAGAGGGAAAAGGTTTGCTACTGTCTTATCTTACCATGAAGGCCTTGAGGTGAATGGTATTGAAGCATGGAACCACATTCCTTCACAAACACAAAGCCAACCCGGAAAGAAGAAATCCTATTTTAGATATCAACATATGTTCTAGAGAAGAAAACCAAGTGCAACATTGAGAATATGCAAAAGGACCTAGTATCCCTTAAGCAAAAACATAAATAATAAGCTATAATTCTATACCTTGACACTATCGTATGTAGGATTCTCCAACAAAACAATAAGAATTTACAAATAAACGATCTCATTTGCAACTTGTTGGTTCACGAGATGAGCTATGGATTTTGTTGCGACTAGTAACAGAGGACCCATAATAGTTCAATAGAAAATAAGCATATTATGCAAGAAATAACTTCAAAAATAAAAGAAAGGAATTAATAAGGCCTAAAATTAGCTAATAAGATAAAGACAAACCAACCTTGGCATTACGTTGGAAAGCCCTCTTAAGCTGCAAAACAATTCTTCTGAGAAGCAAATTACCAACTTCTGGAAATTTTGTATTCACCACAACAACCAAGGCAACAAAAATATCGGCAAATCTAGGTGATTCCATTTGGGATTTCATACATGGCCTACAAAATAAACCTATTCCCCTCAAGAGGTTCTCTACAAAGAGATATGGAATAATGCTTTTAATGTTTGATGCATTCACTTTGTTTACAATCGCACTCATACTCTTATGAAGAGCATCCCAAGGCATACACTGATATTCAAAGTTGTTTGTATCTTGCAAATATTTCATTATTTGGGCCATCTTGAAAGGAGGAACATGCACACAACCACTTCTTCCAAGCTACTTGTGAGTGTTTGTAACTGCCTCTTTCCAAGTTGAAACAAAATTGGGTTTCTCTTTTGACAATTCTATAGTTGGGCTTCCTTCTATTGTTGCTATTGTTCCATTTCTAATAGTTTCATCATCCCTTGTGTGTTGATGGTTACCTCTATTAACCCTCGTAGCAGGTGTGAAATACATATTATAATAATTTAATTATTATTTCATGGGAAAAAGGGAAACACTATACCTCACTTGCATTTCACATGCAATTTCATATAATCTATCCCTGTGGCTCCTAAAGCGTAAAATGAGATCATACAATGAAAACTTTATTTTATATACATGATGAGATCGTTCCTCCAGAAGTGAATTCTCTACAATCACATTAAGGTACCTTTCATGAGAAACTATAAGTTCATCAAGGTCTCTTGCTTCTTCCATTTCATCCAAAACGTCCACCCATGAGCACTCAAGAACTTCAAACATGATAAAGTACTACATATTTGTGAAAAAATGGTTCATTTCATTTCTTAGTGTTTGACATCATCTTAAAATGGCTACAAGTTGTTGCTTCCCACCAGCATCCATAGTGGAAAATAGGAAATAAATATAGAAGTTTGGCTTCATAGGACACCATGTAGTGCTCAGAGCATGTTCCACATGTTTAAGCTTCCAAAAAAAGTTAAAAAATTTAAGCTACCTGGCCATCATAGACTCTGTAAAGATGGTATTCATAAGATCTCTTTCATTATATTCCAGTAAGAAAACAACCCACCCCCTATCTCCACTATGGTGTGGCATCATATTTAGTCTCAGGCTATCTAATATAACTTGGTCATCATATTGGGCATTGGAGGCGCAAATTGCACTCTCCAGTAGCCCTAAAAGCTTGAAGGAGCTCATAGTGTTAGCCGATTGAGAGAGATTAGGTCCCACATTGTCCATGAGATACTGAATGAATTCACCTTGGATAATAAGAAAGTATCTTCAACTCTTGCATATATATATATATATATTAAGCAATAATCCCCATGCTTAAATATCTTATAAATATTTTCATGCCCACCTCCTATTTGAACTATTATGAATATGTGTTCAGTAATTCCACCACGGTTGTCAAGGTTAACGAGAGAAAATTCAACCAACCCTTTTAAGGTATATCTACAATGCAACTAATGTGATGATAACATTCATGCTTTAAAAGAAAATGCAATTACTGAGATGATAACTTGCATGAACAATGTCGACTCAATTTGCAAGACAGTGTATTCAATGGAATATCCTCAAGAAACATAGAGGTGGATATAGAATTTAACCCCGATAATAACATAGAAATGAGGAAATTTTGGTATAGACAATGAAATTGCATTAATTTCTTAAACTGAAAAAAATGGTTAAGAACTGATATAAATCTGTATGTAAGGTGCAACATTGAGGTTTTTCTCACTGCATCTCCCCATGATATATATATATATATATATATATATATAGTTGAATATATTTGTGAAACAAAAGAGGACTAAATAGAACAGAGATAGAAGGCAAAGAAAGTATATACTACAAAAAACGAGTTCTTGCTTTAGGAGTGTACTCCACAAATACCTTTATGGATCCTAGCAACTACTCAAAATAAATGGGATTGAATGAGATGAAGCATGGTATGGAATAGCAAATAGTTAGCCATATTATACAATTTTTAATACACCTAAGGCCTACTGAAGTATATTCATATCACTAGAATTGTTTTTTATGGGGAAAGAGCCAGGGATATAATCTTTCTATTGCATCCTCTGTCCTATCTATTTTCAACCTCTAGAAATGGTGATATATATGGTAGTGTCTGGATGGATCTATGCATCTATTGCCACCTTGAGTTAAATCACTCCATTTCCATACTACATAAAACTCCTAGGATCCAATGTATCTTTAGAATCTATCATACATTACCTCTGTCTCATCATGAATTCTAGCTAAATCAGTTGACAAGATAACCATGTGAAATTTCGACCAACCCATGTAAAAAATGAGGTTCTTAAGTTATATATATGTCAATCCAAATATATTATGTAATAAGGTATCTAGTGAGTAGATTATGATTTCCTATAACTGGATATTAATATTTTTATGTTTTTTAATTCTACCCTCTTCAAATTATCTTAAAATTTCCCATCATTGAAGCATCTATTGAATAACTTGTGAGTTCCTATAACAAGAAATTAAAGTTTAACATGTACCTACTTCAATGACGAGGAAAATTTATTTCTTCGGTATTCTTTAGAGACTACAACCAAATAAATACACTCAATGAACTCATTTTGTATTCTCTTTTTGGCAACGGTTGTGAAATTATCCTGCAGTTCAGGTTATCTTATATTGAATGCTAAAAAAATCAGTTTACCTTGAGGGCCTGTGGCTTAGCATTAGTATTCTCTATTAAATTTGACCTAGTGCTGGACTCAAACTTTATACTCAATACACCTAAGTATATCTTTTTCCTTTGTATAAATCTATTTTGGGAGACTCTATTAACATCATCTCATCACTCATATCATAGATTATGTGGAAAGTAATTACTCTGTCAATCTATATCAGATCTTTCTAGGCACAAAATTTCCTCTCCTATACACATACCATTCTCATTTTCACATTTCAAATCCTCCTTTCTAGTGTCCTTCAATCATCATGTGGATCGATAAACAGTTTTACAATACAAAAGTGTGCAAGTTATGGACTCTAGCTCAACAATGCAAGCTGGCTCTATTTTAGTACAAAAATAAGGAACCACTTATACTATGAAACGAGAAATTTATACTAAGAACGAAAACTCTAGGAATAAAAATGATGATTTTTGCAAAAAAAAACACCAAATATATCCCCAATTGGAAAAGTGTTGATAACGATATACATGTTTTTTTGGGGGGTTAAAAATAGAGGCATGGCCTAAACATCCCATACTCTTGTTTACAAAAACTTTAAAAATGATCCCTAAATTGGAAAAAGTTTTTTTTTCTCCAAAAGATAAAGTACAACTTTTTTGAAGCTTGCATATTCAACAAACAAAAATATTTCATAAATAATTTCACCACTCTAACCATATAAAATCAAAGAAATTATGATGTGATTCCTAGTGAAATCATATATTAGACCATACAAGAACAAATGATTCATATAAATATTCAAAATATCCTTCATAGTTTCAATTACAAACATCATACTAATAAAAAAACATCTAAAATGTTTCATTTGAAATTATTCAAATTCAGCTATGGAATTTGACACCCCATCTAAATCTATATTTTATGCAGATGATGGAATGGACGAAGATGTAGATGACCCATATTCTTCTTTATTATCAATGGGTGCACCATATAAGTCTACATATGCCCATCATTTCAGTTTTCATATTCCTTCTAGATCTACGGCTTGGTTCAATAAACTCCCATCTTACAAAGTTCTTCTTTTGGCAGCAACTTATTGATCATCTCTATAGTCTTGTACTGAATACTATATTTCTTTGTCAACCTAAAATCATAAACAAGTATATCAAATTCCTCTAATTTCAAGATGTCAATGCGACGATGATTTATTTGTTGACCCTTTCTTTTTCTCTTTCTTCAAACCCTTTTCTCAACCACCATCTCTACCTTGTACACACCATCAAATGGGTGTGTATATGTTTCATACCAGTGTACTTCTATTGATACTACTTCTTCATTTTCATTTTTCACCTTCTTAACTTTTGAAATCCAGAAAGGATAGTCACATGCATCATCTGTAGCCAAACCTACAATCATGCAATGCTCCTTGATATCTTGTAGTGATCCCTTGTAATGGTCTTCCATCTCTTGGCGCTTTGTAGATGATCTTCTAGATCCAATATAGATTTATGTTTCCTCTACTTGAGGAAACTCAAATCCTTGACGTTCAACATCTATTTCCTTGTTTTCATTTGGTACTCTTTGTGTCCAAGTAAATGGAGACTTCAAATATATATCTCCATTTTTAGAGTTTGAAATTATGTCACTTTGCTCCATGAAAATACACTCCCACCAAACAGAATCAACAACATTAAAGTACTCATATGTATCTTCGATAGATTTTTTTATTTCTTCCAAGAATTGAGAAGAATCAACATCTCTATTGTGTTAACTTTCACTATGAGTCTCTGAAGATAATTGCAATAACAATAAATTTGAAGCATACATTTGACAATTTGGGATGAATTTCAAAAATGCCAAACATGATGAAGGCCCCCATTATGTGCTAGTTGAGTACTTCTTGCCCCATAGTATTGTTTTTCCGTCAATATTTTTTATACAAAATTGATGTTTAAATCTAATGTAATTAAGTTTTTCAGTGCACCTTTCTTCACCATGCAATCCAAAAATAAATCTCTCCTTGGCAACAGTTTCTTCCAATTTTTGTACAACAGGTTCTAGAAGGTATGATTTCCTTACAATTTCAATCAATGATGGGATCTAGACTTTCTTCCTCCTCGATGTCCTTGCAGAATGGAAAAACATTTGATCAATATGATCATGTGTATGCCCAACAAGAAGGAAACCAACTTTTACCTTTTTAAAAATTCCCAATTCAACAAGCATGTTTAGATAAGAAAACACAACCTGAATTTTGTTTTCTCGACTTGTGTTGTCCAATTGCAGATATAGAACTTCAGGAAGACCACCAAGGAAATGAAAAAGGACATGATGAATTATGGTGATGTTCAAATTTGCATAATTGTGAATATTTGGAGATGTAAAGTAAACCATTGGAAACATTTCACCATTAAAAAAAATACACCCAACCAAGTGAAACTCAATAAAATTTTCCTCCTTTAAATTATTTGGCACATGGACAAAATGTGGCAAGAGTGTTTTTTTTTATATCCATGCCATCAATTATCAAACCCATATACTTATGTGGAGCATCATAACACTTCTTGCAATGTTTCTACAACTTTTCTCGTTCATTTGATTGTTGATTGCGATGTTCTTGCAATGAATTGATTATGGAATCTACAAATAACATAAAAATATTGATAACTAGTTTTCATAATTGACATTCATCTAAAAAATAAACAATTTTTTAAACATATCTCTTTCTATCCCTTCTAATCTATCCCTTCTTTCATTAAGAGAATCACATGTACTGCAAATCCCTATCCTTGACCTCTTTGGAATGCGTACTTTGTTGTCAAACGTCTTTTTCCATACTCTTGTGAAATATGCATATTTGATGAAGTTTCCATTTCCTTGACCATATTGAACATAATCCTTGTATAAGTTGTGTATTTCCTGTCTCAAGAAATTATCTAGAATGTGTAGTGTTTCTCTATTTGGAATACTCTCTCCATGCTTGGAAACGAAATCATGCATCCATGACATTGCAATGCGTGTTGATGGTACAACAATTCATCCCAGATAACCGTCAGGATAAAATGTTGGATACTATTCTAGTCTTGTTTGGATTCTTTATAATCTAATATTACCAATTGAGTGAATCCTTTTGAATTCCTTTCTACAAATAAGAACATTTCTAATGCGATAATCATAACATGTCCTTATAGAAATCATACACCCCACTAAATATGAATTTTTCATACTTTTGTTCATTGATATATACACGTTCCTTTTCTCCAAGGAATAATTGTAGCCTATACCCTTCAAACAATTGTTGTGGAAACACTCACTCGGAATGATATGAGTAATGTAAATTGAACTTGTGAGACATTCTTTCCTCGACCTTGTATAGCTAGAATGCTTTGGATTGACATAAAAAAGTCTAGTCCTACACTTAATCCTACTCATTGTTGGATTATGTCTCTGCGTTTCTTGGACCATTATCTTTCAAACAACAACCTCATCAAAATGAATGTTTTCATTGTGAGGAATATGACCCCCCTCATTGAAAACATGATCATGAAATTCAATATGAAAATGATTGTCATGATCCATAATAAGTTGATCACTTGTGGATAGATCAATGTGTCATAAACAATATTGGTGCCACTAAATTCTTCATTAAAAGTGAACTCTTGAGATTCAACATTGACATCAATGGTTCCTATAACATCCTTACGTGGAGGAGAATCATTGTCTTCATCATCAACAAAATCATCATCAATGTCATTTAAATACTCGCTTGGAGGAATATCATCGTCGGTGCCATTTAAATATTCACTTGGAGAAAAGTCATCATTGGTTCCATTGAAATCCTCTCTTGGAGGAAATTCATCATCGGTGCTAAGAAAATCCTTTCTTGGAGGAAAATCATCATTAGTTCCATTGAAATCCTTGCTTGAAGGAAAATAATCATTTCTACCATTGACATCATCGCATGGAGGAAACTCATCATCAGTTCCATTGAAGTCTTCGCTTGGAGGAAAATCATCATCACTGCCATTGACATCCTCACTTGGAAGAAACTAGTCAACAATTTGATTGAAATCCTCACTTAGATTAAAATAATCATCATTTCTATTGACATCCTCACTTGGAGGAAACTCATCACCAATTCCATTGACATCCTCGCTTGGAGGAAAATCACCATCATTGCCATTGACATCCTCACTTGGAGGAAACCCATCATCAGCTCCATTGAAATCCTCACTTGGAGGAAAATAATCTTCACCATTATTAATTTTTTCTTCCTCACCAAAATCATCATCCGTCCCATTAAAATCCTCACTTGGATGAAAATTATCATCGATCCCATTAAAATCCTCACTGGGATGAAAATCATCATTTCTCCCATTAAAAGCATTGCAGCTAGGAGGAGAATTATCATTGGTCACATTAAAATCCTTGCTTGAAGGAAAATCATCATTCATCTTGTTAGAGTCCTTGTTGTGAAAAAATCCATCATCATTATTGGTGCAGGCATGCTAAAAAAATCATCATTAGTCCCATCAAAATCCTCGCTTTGAGGACAATCATCATCGGTACCTTGAAAATCCTCGCTTGGAGGAAAATTGTCATCATATTTCTCATTGTCTTTAGTATCCCCACTTGGAGGAGGATATTAATTATCATCATCATCATTGTCACATTCTTTCCCTTCATTACTGTTTCCTTCAAAATATTCAGAATTTGGAAGTTCTTGAACAACATGTTTGATTACATTGCTTGCGCTTGAAAAATAAAACTCTTCATTGACATTGGAATTTAATTCAGATGATTCCATGTCTTCTCACTAAAATTTAGAATTATAGAAAAATATTAATAGAGAAGACAATGATTTTTTACCATAGACCTCACCAAAAAGTAGAATGGTGCACATGTCAGTCAACCATCTTATAGCTATGAGAATAGAATTTCCCCTCCAAACAATTCCCTCCAAAAACTTCCCTCGAAATCTTACCTCCAAGTATTCATTCAAAAATTTCCCTCCAAAAGTTTGCACCACAAATATAGTGCACATTTCAAGCACATTCAGAACACTAGAAAAAACAAGAAATTTATGATATACATAAAACTATGAAATAATGTATTAAATAATTACATATTTATATCTCCATACATATAAAACCACTGAAGTTTTGTGTAATTTTTTATATATACAATATGTAATAAAGTAATGGTTATTTACCTTTTCTTTTAATCCCACATTTGTAAAACAATTAATGTTAAACCTAATTTAGGATATATAAATCATTTAGTTTTTCTACTACTCATCATTGAGCTTGGAAAAATTTACTAACAATTTCAAGGTTAGTTTTTTTCCCTTTTTTAATAAATAGGTTAGTTTTTTTCCTTTTTAATAAATATGTTCGTTTCTGCCCTTTTTTAATAAATAAGTTAGTTTTATAGTTAATTTGACAATAATACATTTATGGTTTTATTAAGTTAGCATTGATTATTTTATGGTTTTATTCATTAGAGGAAATTTCAACTCAAAATGGGTCTTTTAACCATAATTCAAATTCCATGTCATCATGTGTTAGCCAATGAAATTGATTTAAATTTGAAATACCGTATAGGTCTTAAACAATTTTTTAATATAAATTTGGGGATAGGTATCATAAAAAAACTACTTTTTTGTTCGTGTTTTTGGCATATCTCCCTATGATCATGTTTTTTCATCTATTTCTTGTTTTTGGGGTAGTGAGGTCTGTTAAAAGTATGCTGAGTGGGTACTCATTGGATGCAGAATTTAATTTCCAATCTAGGGAGCTCTCTCGATCGAAATTTGAGGGAAAAAAAGGGGAGATATGTCGAAAATGCAAACAAAAAAGTAGTTTTTTAAAAGTAGTTTTTTTCTTTTCTTCCTCCAAAATTAATAAATATTATTTTATTATTTTAACTATTATTTTATTATTTTTCTTAGGAGGCCCATTTTGAGTTAAAATTTCCTCTAATAAATTTTTCATTTGTACATTCTTAAAAGTTGTAAATTTAAACCTAATCTATCTTATAAATTCATTCTTGTTTAGACTTTGGAGCAATTCACGAAGGGCTTTAAAGAAGAACGAGAATATTCCAGAGGAGCTTCTAGCACTTTGAAGAGAGGAGGAGGCTCTACCATTTTCTTAGTTAGTTTTTTTTTGTACAGACACACACACACACACACATAGGCATATATATATAT
>LPNX010276684.1:276577-327404 GCA_001517045.1 Pseudotsuga menziesii
GAAAGGAGTTAAATTTTTTCAAAGGTTTTTTATGTTTTAAATTCTTATGTACATAATGGTGGTTGAAGAAGTAGATTATGACTCCATCTTACCAATAGGACACATTTTCACACATTCTTCGCAAGTGGCGAATTCTCAGAATGAAGAGCTTTCCTCTCCCACGCTTGAGAAATCAAGGCCTGAGTTTCCAAGAAAAAAGGAGGATCCATCAATAATAAAAAATAAGGATGGCCAGCTAGTAGGATGAAGACGTACAGGAGCCAAAGATAAAAAAACATGCAATATCCTTAACAATAAGGAAGGACATTTCATTAACAGAAATATCTGACTATCTTTCTCTAGCGCTGGTAGGGAGATTCTGTGAAAAAATAGTTGGTGAAGCCTCTCTTTGTAGGTGGATGGAGATCAAATAGAGTCCCCTTCTGTGATATTTAGTAGTGTTCCATATCCTTTCGCGAGGCTGGATACTGTTCTGTGTCAAGACCAACGAAGAAAGACAAATCTTCTTAGAGAACAATTGGCAATGGGAGCCTTCCGGGTTGATCCTCAAGAATTTGAATGTAGAATTTGATGCGAGTAGGGAACCCAGAATGTGCAAAAAATATGGGCCATTCTATCAGGAATCCCCATTATGTTTTGATAAAAGGATATACTGAAGGAAATAGGAGACAACATCAGTAATTTTGTAGCCTTGGAGGTAGAACGGGAGCAGAAGGTGGACAGGAGGTGTGAAAGAGTTCTAATAGAAGTAGATTTATGGGATGGGTTGTTTGAGGAAATACATCTGGAGCTTCATGAGATATTGTGGCGGAAGAATTTGGAATATTGGAAGATCCCATTTCACTCCTTCTCCTGCAGACAAGTTGGCCACATTGCGCGGGATTGTCCAAACGCAGAACGAAGACCTCAGCAGACCAGGAAACAATGGGTTAAAAAGAATGTACAAAGAAGATAGATGAGCGTTGAAGCATTGAAAAAATGTGGCAAGCATGGAACTACTATGACAGAAGTTGGTTTACATGTGCATCATGGTAAGCTGAAACCCTCTCCTGAAAAATCTATGTCTATCAATAATAAAAACACATCAAGTCATGAGAATACTTTTCAAGGACAATTGTCTCGCATGCTGAAAGAGAGGTAGAAATTCCTGTTAAGGAAACAAAGTTCACTTCGAGTCTATTGTAGTCCCATTCTGGGACACTTTTCCTACATGAGGGAAACGAGATGGTTACGTCAGCTAAGGAAACTAAGGGCACTTGTATTAGCCAGGTTAAATAGGAAAAAAGGTGGCGTCTCAGAAGGAACCCCCCATCATGGATTAAGCATAAAATATATAATACACTGTCAAAAGTGGTGGTTGAAAGAGAGAAAGTGTTTTTTGAACGATTAGTAGCAGACAAAGTTCCTAAGGTCACTTTGGGGAGGAAATTGCACATTGCGATAACCAAATCACAAGCCAAAATGGACGTAAAGAATGGTAAACATGCAACAATTGGTAGGGCCCTTAGAGAAGGGAAGGCCCAAGTCAGGGTAACATGATACTGGTCCTTTCCTTCATTGCAAGGGGGTTAGGGAGCTCCTCCAAGATAAAATCTCTCAAACAAATGGTTACTAATCTCAAACCGACGATCATTTTTCTCCCGGAAACAATGATGGAGGTTGAAAAGCCCAAGGAAGTATTGGAGCCATGGCTTAAAGGATGGAGCTTCACATACATAAATTCAGAAGGTCATTCTGGAGGTTTAGTAACCTCCTGGAATCACGACTTTAAGGAAGTGGAAGTGGTGAAGCATATCACGGTTCTTAAAACGGTTTTGAAGGAGAAATCCACTAGGGAATCATTTGCTCTGTATAATGTTTATGGACCCTATCATGAATGAAAATGATTCTACGAATCATTCTTCTCTTCAGGAATATTTGAGAAGGAAAACGTGATTCTCGGAGGGGAACCGAATCTAACTTTATCTGAAAAATAAAATTGGGGCTCGTTATCTCATCATGATTTCCTTGGTGGTTTCTTTGCAATGCTATTAAAATACAAAGGATTGGTGGACCTTCAACCACTGAAGCTAACTCCGAATTGGAGGAATTACATAAGCGGGGAACAAACCATATCCAACAAGTTAGATAGATTTTTTCTTTCATAAAATTTGCTTTCAAGGTCTTTCATAGTTAAAACTTGGGTTGAGGTGGGAGGTTTATCCGACCATCTCCCAATTCTCCTAAGGATCCAAATCCCATATTCAAATTAAATATGTCAAGGAAAATGAACTAAAAAGAGAAGAGTTGTTGGCCAAGGAGGAAGAGATATTAAGACTAAATAGAAGACCCATATGGATTAAGGAAGGGCACAACAACACAAATTTTTTCACAATTTTTCCAACCACAGAAGAAACTTAAACACAATTTCAAAAATAAAGGATATGAATGGGGATATGGTTAGTTCCTTGAAGGAAAAAGCGGAGGCTGGGGAGAGGTTTTTCGAAAACCTCTTTAAAGAACTAGAGGCTTGCAATATTCAAGAAATACTCAAGGTCATCAGGATATTTCCAAGACTGATAACTAAAGAGATGAACAATTTCCTGAAGGAGGAAGTTACAGAAGAGGAGATGGAAAAAACTGCATATTCCTTCCATAAAGGTAAGAGCCCTCGTCTGGATGGTTTTACTATTGACTTTTTTCAAGCTTCTTTTGACCTTGTTAAAGAAGACTTGCTAAAGGTTGGGCAAGAGTCCGAAAGGGAAGGAAAGGTTTTAGGAGCTATGAACTCCACGTTCTTGGCTCTCATCCCTAATAAACAAATCCCTTCCTCCTTTGAAGATTTTAGTCCAATTTCTCGTTGCAATGTAGTTTATAAGATAATTACGAAGACTATAGCTCAGAGAATGAAGCGAATTTTAAGTGGAATTATAACCAAGGAACAATTTGTATTCATGTTCAATCATCAAATCCATGATTCAGTGTCCCTGTCATAGGAAGAAATTCACACCATTAATAGGTGCGAAAGAAAATCCTTTGCTTTAAAACTAGATCTTTCCAAAGCTTATGATAGGGTTAACTGGACCTTTTTAAGGCTAGTTTTGATTCAAATTGGGATGTATTTAGAAGCATTCAATTGGATAATGGGATGTGTTCAATCAACCTCCTTTACAGTGTTGATAAATGGCTCACCCTCCAACTTTTTCAGGTCTACGAGAGGCCTCAAACAGGGGTGTCGACTTTCCCCCTTTTTATTCCTATTGATAGCAGATGCCCTAAGCAAAATTATTAATCAAGATAAAAGGGAATGCTCCTATTAAGGACTAATGGTGACTAATTCAGAAGAATTGTCTCACATTTTGTTTGTGGATGACGTGGTAATGTGTTAGAATTCCATATGCTAAGCTAGATTATCAGCATTTAATTTCAGTTTCATAAAAGCATATAGACAGGATCACTTAAAGAAATGGTATCAGAATAACAACACAGAATTATCCTAGGAAAACACTAATGGGAAAAACCTAGCAAAAGCTTCCTCAATATAGATTCCCAAAAGATAAAAGGTAAAATCCAGAACTGATCCTCCTCCTTCTCCAGCTACAGCTCTTTCTCTCTCTCTCTCTCTTATGCGCTACATAAGTGAGTGTGTGTGTCTCAAATGAGAGGCACCTCATTCTACTTATATTCTTTCGTTCACTTGACACTTAACCTAATTATGTAGGCTCAAGTAGACATAACTAGGATAACTTAATATAATATTATATTCTGGAGGGTGCTAATGATCTTACTTACAACAAAGGGGACTTCCTCATGACTCTTAGTAATTATCCCGATAGGAACATCAGGGTACAAAGAAATACAAATGATTCTCTCGATAGGAACATTAGGGACCAATAAAATACATTTATAATATTCTTCGAAGTTACAATAATTCAACACTGCCCCTTAACGAGAAGGGTATTCTACAACAACAACAACAACAATAGTTGTAGAAGAGAGAGGGCATCATCACCATCATCAGGGCGATACATATATAAATCGTTGGAAGCTTTTCATCATATTCAACATATAGTATTCAACTTCAAACTTCAGCAACAGCAACACTTCGGCCGCTCTATTGACAACATCATTTTGATCAACAACATCATCATCTGAACTTTCGATCAGCATCATTATCATTGTCATACTCTGAAATTTCGATCAGCATCATCATCATCATCATACTCTGAACTTTCAATCAACAACATCATCATCATCACATTCTGATCTTTTGATCAACAATCATCATCATCATCATCATACTCTGAACTTTCAATCAACAACATCATCATCATCACATTCTGATCTTTTGATCAACAATCATCATCATCATCATCATACTTTTCTCTTTCAATCAGCAACATCATCATCATCACATTCTGATCTTTTGATCAATAACATCATCATCATCGCACTCTGTTCTTTCGATCAATAATATCATCATCATCACACTCTGATCTTTCGATTAGTAACACCATCATCATTAGCAACAACCTGCAATCCACAATATGAAGAGAAAAGTCTTTGGATCACTTTTGGACTTAAAGTTCAGGTATGATGCAACCCTACCACATTCTCGAGGACTGAAGTCACTGAATCCGTTCTGAACAAAAGTTCAAGGATGATACAATCCTACCACATTCTTGAGTACTAAAGTCACCAGATCCGTTCTGAATAAAATTTCTAGTATGATAAAATCCTACCACATTCTCAAGTACTGAAGTCACCAGATTTGTTCTGAACAAAAGTTCAAGGATGATACAATCCTACCACATTCGCAAGTACCGAAGTCACCAGATTCGTTCTCAACAAAAGTTCAAGGATGATACAATCCTACCACGTTGTCGAGTACCGAAGTCACCAGATCCATTCTGAACCAAAGTTCAGGGATGATACAATCCCACCACATTCTCGAGGACCGAAGTCACCGGATCAATTCTTAACAAGAGTTCAAGGATGATACAATCCCACCACATTCTTGAGGACCGAAGTCATCGAATCCATTCTTAACTGAAGTTCAAGGATGATACAATCCTACCACATTCTCGAGGACCAAACTCACCAGATCTATTCTGAACCAAAGTTCAGGGATGATACAATCCCACCACATTCTCGAGGACCGAAGTCACTGAATCCATTCTGAACCAAATTTCAAGGATGATACAATCCCACCACATTCTTGAAGACCAAAGTCACTGGACCCTTTATGAATTGAAGTTTAGGGATGATACAATCCCTCTTCATTATCGAGGACTGAAGTCACCAGATCACTTTAGAACAAGTGTCCCAGGATGATACAATCCCACTACAACATCACTTCTCCCTCTTTCGAGGAAGGTCTTTCCGAACAACACCAAGCTTGTCTCGAAAGTGTTCGAACTTTACTCGAGATAGAGGCTTTGTCAACACATCAATAAATTTCTCATCGGTACTCACATACTAGAGCTTTATGGCTCCCTTCTGTATCATATCTCGTATGTACAAATATCGAATTTATGTGTGCTTCGATCTATCATGGAACACTGGGTTCTTTGACATCTTTATACAACTTTGGTTATCACATAGAATCTCAGTAGTATCCATCTCTAGATCAAAGAGACCTAACATTAGCTTCTGAAGCCATATGGCTTCACAAATACAAGAGCAAGCTAATATGTATTTTTCTTCGGCCGTGCTAAGAGCAATACTAGACTATTTCTTGCTAAACCATGAAATCATAGAAGACCCTAGACAAAAGAATCCACCTGATGTGTTTTTCCTGTTTGAGACACTTCCATCCCAATATGCATCTGTATAGGTATACAATCTATAATCACGGTTTCCATCATAGTATAGACCAAAGTCTATAGTCCCTTTTAGATATCTCATCACATGTTTTGCAGCTATCAAGTGAACTCGTCTAGGTTGAACTAGACACTGACTCAAGGTGTTCACGGCAAAACAAATGTCTGGTCTGGTATTGGTTTGATACATCAATGATCCAATAATATGTTTGTATTGAGTTACATCCACTAGCTCTGACTAGTCATCGGCTAACAACTTCAGGTTGGAATCCATGGGTGTGGCCATGGCTTTACATTCCAACATATCAAATCTTTTCAAAACTTCCACTGCATACTTTCCCTGATTGAGAAGTATTCCTTCTGAGTTCTTCCATACTTCCATACCTAGGAAATAATGCATTAGACCTAGGTATTTGATTTCAAATTCTTCATCAAGCTTATTCTTGCATTCTGCAATCTATTTCTCATTCCCTATCATAAATAGATCATCCACTTATAGTAATAGTATGATAGGTTCATCTTCTATAACATTGAAGTAAAGGTTAGGATCGGCTTTATTCTTGGAAAAGCCCATGCTCGTTAGGAAACTATCTATCATTCCATACCAAGCTCTGCGAGCTTGCTTCAGGCCATACAATTCCTTCTTCAACTTGCATACATGAGTTCGTCTGTCTTCAACCTCAAATCCTTGTCGTTGTTCTATGTATACTTCTTCTTCAATCACACCATTTAGGAAGGTTGTTTTCACATCCATCTGGTGTAAGTCCCACTTCATCATGGATGTAAGTGCCATGATGGCTCTAATAAAAGTATACCTTGCTACTGGTGCAAATGTTTCTTCGTAATCAATTCCCTCTTTCTGAGAGAAACCTATAGCCACAAATATAGGCTTGTACTTCTCTATACTTCTGTCAAATGTATGTTTTATCTTGTATATAAATGTGGAGGATAATACACTCTTGCGTTCTGGTTTGGGAACTATATCCCACAAATCGTTCTTTATTATTGAATGATATTCTTCATTCATTACTTCGACCCATTCTTTCTTCTGTACAGCTTCTTCGTAGTTTACAAGTTCTTGATCTACAAGATCACACATCAAAGCTATATAGTTGGAAAATGCCTTGGGATTCTTACTTACCCTTGTGGAGCCTTCAGGAGATCCATATATTTATGCTTCTTGTATAATTTCTCTTTCCCAAATAGAATTTCTCTTTCGTGATATATCCGTCATAGGAGGTTCTTGTGGTTCTGTCATATCATGTTCTTCAGGAGCTTCATCTTCGGGGAGGAATGTAGTCTCTACATTTCTAGGTGGTGCATCTTCCTCATACACATTTTCATGTTGGCATTTTCTCGATCTCTTCAGAGATGATTCTTCATCCAATGTTACATCTCTACTGATTTCCATGTGATGGAATCCAGGAATGTAAATTCTGAATGCCTTGGATACTTCACAGTATCCAACAAATATCCCCTTCTTTAAGGAAGGGTCCAACTTGGTTCTTTTCTCTTTCGGTATATGAATATATACTGGACAACCAAATATTTTGAGGTGACTTACCTCAGGATTCTTTCCTGTGAACATCTCTTCTAGAGTATTGAATCCAAGAGCAATGTGAGATATTCTATTATGTACATAGACATCAGTTTTTGTTGCTTCTTCCCATATATGCATTGGAAGATCTTGGTCATATATCATTGTCTTGATAGCCTCCATGATGGTTTTGTTATTTCCTTCCATAACACCATTTTGTTGAGGATTTTGAAATGTCCCAAATTTTTCATTGGGTCACAATGGCCAAATCATATTTTCCATGTTCATGAAAGTTGTCAAAGGGATTCTAAAAGTCAAACAATTGCCAAGGAGGAAAATCACTAGTTTCCTAGGTTGGGGGTGGAAGCTTTGATATTTGGAATAAGGGGGATAATAAATGATGTTTAGACATTATAAGGGGATAAATTTTTAATAATATATCTTATTAAATAAATACAAGAGAAAATGAAAGTGGCAATGGAGCATGAAGACACATGGAGACTATGGGGCCCACACTAGCTAGAATTCCTATGTTAAATGGTATCTTTCTCTTGCAAATTCGAATATATGGGAATCCTAGTGTTTTTGGATGGATTATAAGGCTAATATACTTGTCCATATACTTCATAGGTCAAATTTGTGATGAATTGTAACTTACATGGGAGAGGAAGAGCCAAATGGGAGTTTCATGGACACTTGGCTAGATTCCCCTTACATTTATGACATCTATGACACCAATGATAGATATTCTATGACAGTTATGACACAAGTAATATATGAAGGATTAAATACTGACATAATTATATTTCAAGACTAAATAGAGCATCTTAGAGGTCTAATTTTGGAGTTGGAGAAGGCCAAGAGGATCCTACTCAAATTTGGGAGAAGAGGGAAGGTGAAGAGAGAGGCCACATCGCATAGCATGAGCAGCCACACCAATTTGACTTGGATTTGGTTTATGGATGGATTTGGAACCTTAGAATATTAATAATTTTTATAAAATACAGGGATCATCCATGAGAAGAAGCTTTTGCTCATTTGTGAAATTGTCATTTGTGAATTGTGAGAGCTAGTGGATGACTAGTTTTCTTGCTTCAGCCAATTTCGAGGGTGAAAGATTCCCATCCTAGTTGGTGTTTGGAAAGGAAACTTAGGTATTTCATAGATATTTAATGGAGTCTTATTTTCATCTTTAATATATAGGAAATTATGTGTATTCTTCTATGGCAGCACTCTCTCTCAACTATTTCCACTTTTCACACCACATTCATGCCAATGGAGGGATTGCGATTTGGGTGAGCTATTGATCTCTTTGGGGAATATTATGATGACAAATATATTATTTGATGATGTATATTCTCTATATTTCATTATCAAAATACTCTCAGTTCGAAATACCCAAAAGAATTGATGTAAAAATGTTGAACAATGAAGAAATAGTGTCATTTCCCCACTATCTTGTTGTGAACCATTGTAATGCATATGATTTCAAATTGGGAGAGATTTTCATTGTCCATTTCTGATTGTAATCAGTTCAATATTATCTTTTCTTCATTCTCAAAAAGTTTGAATCCGAAATTCCCAAGAGTTGTATGTCAAAATGACTTTTAATGAGAAAACAATGACCATTTCCACTCCATTTTGATATATGCTATGGTAATGCTTATTATTTCGAATGGAGGAATGTATCTATAATAAATGTATGATGGATGCAAATTAAAGTGGTATCAGATCATTATCTTGGCACATGATGTGGTATGTAATATATGAGTACAATAATTCAAGGACCACCATTATATATTGAAACCAAACGTACTTTTTTTTAAGAGGAAACTATGACTAGGCATGAAAAGAGAACCTCATATGATGGTAAGAAGATAATAAAAAGCATGGAACCTATCCTTGAATACATGACCAAGAATATTATTAAAGGATTCAAATATTTGGCTATCCAAAGTTGGGAAGCATATAATGATTTTAAGAAAACCAAGGGGAAAAATGTATCTGCTTGCTTGAAGGAGCAAAAGGAGGAGACCCATGAACCACCTTGTTCTGAAATAGGTGAAGTAGAAGAAGTAGTACATGAAGAGGATATAAATTCACTCCCAAATTACTTTGAAAAATATGAGGAAACATCACATGAGAAGGAAGAATAGTACCTTGAAACTATTGAATATCATTCTGAAACAAATTCTACTATGGAAATAGACCAAAGAGCATCTACTGAAGGATGCTTGAACTATGAAGGAGTACCTACTTATGGGTGCTCACAACTCTATGTTGGTGACATAGAGATCATATTTCAAAATTTTTCTACAAGAAAAAATTCCATTAAACATGAAAATGAAGACCTGGTAGCAGTTGAAGAAGAAACAAGATCAACTTCCCCATCACCACTTGAGCTTCATGAAGTTGTTCCAAGCAAGAAGGAAGAAGATGAGGAGGTTCATTTGCAAGAGCCTCGTTTTCTTAAACGGTCCTTAAATATGAATGACAAGAAGATCCAATAGGCCCTTAGCGTACTTCATGACACTCAAGCATTGGTATCAAATTCTTGTTGGAGAGCTACTTCCTTGGAGGATCCATCCTTCCTTGAAGACAAGGAGAAGATCCAAAGAGCAATGCGCAACATCAAAGGTAATTTCATGTCTTTGATTTTTCATAGAAAAAATGTCATTGGGATTATTGAATGGTTACATTAATCCTACTTGAATAATAATGAAGTTATTCATAAGCTCACAATTAAAAATGAGCAACTTCTTGAAAAGTTGCAAGACACTTGTTTTTCCTCCTATGTTTCAGATTGTAAAATGGTAGATTGTTTCGAGGATTCTCATGACATGGTGGATCATGAGAAATTCGGAAATTTGAACTTACTTGATGTATTTGAAGATGTACTTGAATATATCCAAACACTTGATGTGGTTGAAGAGGAACTTGAATTGTCTCTTAATGAAGGGTATGCAATTTTTAAAGAAGAACATGATTCCTCTACATTGGAACCAATCTATGACAAAGATTTCACACTCTTGAAGGAGCTGCATAATCCTACCCCTATGGATCCTTCACATTATAAAACTTTTGCACTTACTCATCATTTGGGCGAGTTTGTTCTTTCTCCTATATCCTACGCTTTAAATTTTGCAATAGTCATCCTAATGAAGTATGGCTGAAAGGTTTCTTTTTGATGGTGCCACATGAAGAGCATGGACATTCTATTTCTCCTTTTGATGATGGAATTATTAGAGAACCATATTATTTACATTTGTAGTAGCATCCTTGTTTACATTATGATTATACACATCTACATGGGTGCACCTATGATGTTCATTTGAGTCACTTGAAGACTCATGGTTTTTCTTACTCAACACTTGGTTCATTTGATGTTGGAGGAACTTCATCCAACACTTGGGTGAAGAGGGATATGATTGAGGAAAATTATTATTAGTAGCAACATCCTCTGTTATTTCATGATGATATACATATTCATGGGTGTATTGATGAGACTTCTTTGAGACACTGGAAGTCTTCGTGTTTTATTTGCTCATTATTTGGTTCATATTTTCGTCGAGGTTCTTCATTCACTTCTTGGATGAAAGAAAAAATGGTTGATTATTATTTTGATGCATATTAAATTATTTGGGAGCATCATTATAGGACATGTGATCCTCACCTATGTAATTGGAGCAGATTTTATTGGTCACTTGAAGCATGTATGCACTTGGCAAATTGTAGTCTACTCACTGGGAGGTATAAGCACTTTCATGATTTCTTGGTGAGGCAGCTCCTTGATGTACATTCATATTATGCTGTTATATACTTTTATGATATATATTATGCACTCATTATGTTTGTAAGAATGCATACAAGAAAATGGGATCTAGGAATTCTCTTTCCAAATGGTATGGGTTGGAGAGCACTCTTAATTATTGGAGTGCAATACAAGCAATGGGACCCTGGTATAATTTTTAGTCCCCCTGATTTCAAATTATTTGGGAAACAAGCAGTATGGGAGATGGATTCCCCACTTAATAAGGTTATGTTAATAAAATTAGTGCAGCAGCAAGCATGCTGGTTCCTTTCTAAAATATTCATGAAATCTCAAAGACTCAAGGTGGGAAGCTCAGTGGCAACTTCAAAGAATCATATAGAAAGTAGGTTCTTCAACAACCATGTTTGAAATTGCTTGAGGACAAGAAATATTGGGAAAGGAGGATTTGTAATGTCCCAAATTTTTCATTGGGTCACAATGTGAAAATCACTTTTTTCATGTTCATGAAAGTTGTCAAAGGGATGCTAAAAGTCAAATAATTGCCAAGGAGGAAAATCACTAGTTTCCTAGGTTGGGGGTGGAAGCTTTGATATTTGGAATAAGGGGGATAATAAATGATGTTTGGACATTAGAATGGGATAAATATTTAATAATGTAGCTTATTAAATAAATACAAGAAAAAATGGAAGCGGCAATGGAGCATGAAGACACATGGAGACTATGGGGCCCACACTAGCTAGAATTCCTATGTTAAATGGTATCTTTCTCTTGCAAATTTGAATATATTGGAAGCCTAATGTTTTTGGATGGATTATGAGGATAATATAATTGTCCATATACTTCATAGGTCTAATTTTTAATTAATTGTAACTTACATGGGAGAGGAAGATCCTAATGGGAGTTTCATGGACACTTGGCTAGATTCCCCTTACATTTATGAAATCTATGACACCAATGATGGAGATTCTATGAAAGTTATGACACAAGTCAGATATGAAGGATGAAATACTGACATAATGACATTTCAATACTTAATATAGTATCTTAGAGGTCGAATTTGGGAGTTGGATAAGGCGAAGAGGCTCCTACTCAAATTTTGGAGAAGAGGGAAGGTGAAGAGAGAGGCCACGTGGCATAGCATGAGCAGAGACACCAATTCGAATTGGATTTGGTTTATGGATGGATTTGGAACCTTAGAATACTAATAATGTTTACAAAATATAGGGATCAAACATGAGAATAATCTTTTGCTCATTTGTGAATTGTGAGAGCTAGTGGATGACTAGTTTTCTTGCTTAAGCCAATTTCGAGGGTGAAAGATTCCCATCCTAGTTGGTGTTTGGAAAGGTCACTCAGGTATTTCATGGAGATTTAATGGAGTCTTATTTGAAGGTGTAATCTATAGGAAATCATGTGGATTCTTCTATGGCATCACTCTCTCTCAACTATTTCCACTTTTCACACCATATTCATGCCAATGGAGGGATTGCACTTTGGGTGAGCTATTGATCTCTTTGGGGAAGATTATAATGCCAATTATATTATGTGCTGATATATATGCTCTGTATTTCATGTTCAGAATACTTTCAGGTCGAAATACCCAAAATAATTGATGTAAAAATGTTGAACAATGAAGAAATAGTGTCATTTCCCCACTATCTTGTTGTGAACCATTGTAATGTTGATGATTTTGAATTGGGAGAGCCTTAAATTGTCCATTTATGATTATAATCAGTTCAATATTATCTGTTCTTAATTCAATTTTTAAGTCTAAATTCCCAAGAGTTGTATGTCAAAATGACTTTTAATGAGAAAACAATGACCATTTCCACTCCATTTTGATATATGCTATGGTAATGCTTATTATTTCAAATGGACGAATGTATCTCTGGTAAATGTATGATGGATGGACTGTAATTAATGTGTATTTCAATTATAATGTTCAGTAATTAAGCATTGGAATCCATTTTAGTCATTTTTATTGCAATGGGAGAAGATTTGGTGCATTTTCCCCAAGGGTCGAAATTGTGACTTGGGAGTTGTTTTGGAAATAGTCATAACAGCCTGTATAAACTGAACCATGATGCATATGAGACTTTTAAAAGGTCCCTTACACATACCCATCCTATTTTCATAAATTCAAGTGACTTTGGGATCATTTGTGAATCCATTTCCAACAATTACCCAGGGAAAATTGGAGCCCCAATTTGCTAGTAAAGAATCCTACTTTGAACAGAACATTAAACAAGTTTACAAAAGAAATTGGGAGGTCACAAAACATAAATGAGAATTATATTTAAGTTATATTATCAGTCATGTACCTTCATATAAATTTTGGAAGAATTTGGGTCAATTTGGAGGTCTAGACATCAAAACTAGTCAAGAGCCAAAATTGTGAAAAAATTGGAAAATTAAAGATTTTAATAAAATTCCAAAAAGGGGACATTACAGATTGTAGGGAGTGGTTAGTTCCCTCTTGATTCCAGTATCTTTACAGAAGGCTTCAAATTATTTTAAAGTATACTCTTCTCCATTTTCTGATCGGAGTGTCTTGATTCTCTTGTTTGAAAGATTCTCTATCAAGGCTTTGAATTCGATGAATTTCTCAAACACTTCACTCTTTGATTTCAAGAAGTATATCCAAATATTTCTTGAATTGTCATCAATAAATGTACTATAATATTCAAATACATTTAAATATGTGGAGGACATTGGACCACACACATCTAAACGAATCAATTCCAACGTACCTTTTGTTTTTGTTTCACTCTTGGGAAATGGATTCTTGATGTTCTTCCCTTTCGCACATCCCTTGCAAATTCCTTCATGTTTGATATTCAAGTCTGGTAGTCCCATCACTACTTTGTTCACATGAGGTAGTGCCTTGTAGGTTATGTGGGCAAGACTTCTATGCAAAAATTCACTAGGGTCAGTGGACTCCTCAATGAGGGATGTTTCTGAATGTCCCTTGAGTTTATACAGGCCTCCTTCTTCTTCGCCGATAACAACTGCATCTTCAATTTTATTTCCTATGGGCCACATGAGTACTTGGCCATCTATGAATGAAACTCTGAATCCTTTCTTGTCTAAAGCTGATATATAAAGTATATTCTTCTTTAGACTAGGTACATACAATACTTCTTTCATCTTCAGGGGATTTCCTGAATCAATCTCATAGCTTGCTTCCCTAATTCCTATGATCAGATATTGATAGTCATTTCCTAGAGATACCTTCTAAGGAAAGTTCTTTTCTTCAAGTCTTGACAGGTTTTTCTTTTTTCCTCACATGTGTTTTGAAGCACCACTATCAATAATCCAACTGTCCTCTCTAGGTGTTATAGATCCAGAGAGTGCAGAGAATAGTAGATACTCTTTTGCATCCTCTTCTCTTGCTTTCTTTCTTGGAGGTCCTTCCTCTTCTTCTTCTTCTTCTTCATCCTCATCTTCATCTAGATGAGCATGATGTCTTTTGTTGTTGTTGATCCTCTTCTTATATTGTTGTCTCTTCATAGGATAATTTCTGGAAATGTGTCCTATCTTATCACAATGAAAACATTCAAAGCCAGAGTAGTCCATACTTGGAGGACTTTCTGTTGTTCTTTGGATTCTTCTGGTAGGTTGAGACTCCTTGCAGTTTCTATTCTTGAAGTTAGGTTGACTTCTTCTTCTTTTGGTATGAGTGGCTATCTCTTGTTCATATTCCTTCAGTATATCTTCTCCATTTTCCACTCTTGTATCCTCTTGAATACAATCTTCTCATACAACATCAAATTTAAATCTTTTCTTCCTGGCACACATCATTTGGATGAATGACTCCCAGGGTCTAGTGATACCATCAAGGACTGTCATAACCAACTCAGCTTCATCAAGTTTGTCTCCAATGGCTTCTAGTTGTTCCTTGAATTTGGAGACCCTTGTGAAGTAGTCCTCGATGGATTCTCCATCACTCATCTTGGTGTCTTTAGTTGAGATCTTAGATTCATATTTCTATTGATGTTTCTTCCTTCATACATTCTTGATAGGGAATCATACATTTCTTTCAGATTCTTCTTGGATGACACTTGAGGGATCAAGTGATCCTTGAGAGAGTCAGTAATAATCCTTTGTGCCCTAATTATATCCTTCTTGTGCTTCTCCTTAGCTTCATCTTCTTCAAGTTCTGTAACTTCAACTTTAATATACTTATCAAGATCATTCTCTTGGAGAATGAGGCCAATCCTGTATTTCCATGCTCGAAAATTCTCTATGCCTTCCAGTTTGTCCTCAAGCTTAGTGCTTGGGACCATCTTGTCAGAAATTCACAAAAAATTGAAATTCTACGGAATGAGAAAATGAACTTACCAGGAGATGCACTTAACTGAGGTGATTTGACTGGTGTGCTTGGTTTCTAGAGATCTCAAGTCTTCACCTTTCAAATCTGACTTGTGAGATTCAGCACTGCAGCTTCCAGCCATTTTATAGTGCCGTTGTCAAACTAGGGTTTGACTTTCTAGGAGATATACTCCTCTAAAAAATTCAATCCCTGGCTCAGAATATGTGCTCTGGGAGGGTTCGGTTGGCAACAAAGCAAGGCCCAGCCTGCTGCCTGCAATGCTCAGGATGGAATAGATAGTTATTGATAGGATTTAAACTAACTTAGTTATACTGGTGAGAGGGAAAAAATTGATTTGAAAAGTGGTTAATACATATATAATTATCTCTAGAGAATTAATAATATACGGGGTTTAATGGGAAAGGGCAGTTTCTTCCCATTGGGCTTGGCTAGGCTGGGCTGAGGGATCACCCTTTTCAATTCTTTAGGAATAACCTTTTTATTATTACGTATATAATATGACACTTATTATTCGCTTTCGTTTTCATTCCACGCCACGACTTACCGTCTTTGTACGACCCAACCAAGGTTCAGTGCTTCCTGAATCCAACCACGGAAACAAATAAGTAACCAAAGACAACTTGTAAGGTTGTTGTTAGGCATGTCATTTGAGGTGCTTATATGTTTATTCATCATCATAATGGATACGACATCCTCCAAATGCCTTGCCTCAAAACCGAGAAACCCCACAACCTCTTTAATGTGCTCAAGCTTACATTTATGTCGGTTGTGGCGCAACTTTCCATGTAAGCAGTTTTCCAAAACTCAAAATTTTTCATGAGACCCTAATTTCTTGTCGGGGGGAGAGAGAGAGGGATTTTTCTCTTGTGAAAGCTATCCTATTCAGGTTAGCTCTGATACCATGTTAGAATTCCATATGCTAATCTAGATTATCAGAATTTAATTTCAATTTTATAAAATATAGACAGGATCACTGAAAGAAACAATATCATAAGAACAACACATATTTATCCTGGGAAAAACCCAGCAAAATATTCCTCAATATAGATGCCCCAAAGGATAAAAGGTAAAACCCAAAACTGATCCTCCTCCTTCTCTAACTAAAACTCTTTCTCTCTCTCTCTCTTATGCGCTACACAAGTGAGTGCATGTGTCTCAAACGAGACAGGCTTCATTCTATTTATATTATTTTGTTCACTTGACATTTAACCCAGTCATGTAGCCTCGAGTAAACTTAACTCAGTTATGTAGGCTTGAGTATAATACATAACTAGGCTAACTTAATATAATAATATATCCTAGAGGGTACTAATGACCCGACTTACAATAAAGGGTACTTCCTCATGGTTCTTAGTAATTCTCCCGATAGGAACATCAGGGTACAAAGAACTACAAATGTTTCTCTCGATAGTAACACCGGGGACCAATAAAAAACATTTATAATATTCTTTGAAGTTACAATAATTCAACATAATAATGGGCGAAGGAACATGGGAAAATATCAAAGAAGCAGAATAGATACTAGACTTATATAAGAAGTACACATGAATGCATATCAATATTGGAAAGTCCATACTCTCTGAAAATGGCTTCCCAGAAGAAGTGAAGGATAGGCTAAGTATCGAGCTCCCTTACACAATAAAACCAATGGATGAAGGGTTTAAATATCTAGGGTTTATACTCAAACCTAACGCATACTCCTTTAAATATTGGATGTGGCTGTACAAAAAAGTTGAAGGTTGTATTGGGTGCTGGACCTATAATTTCTTATTAAGGGGAGGGAGACTAGTCCTCCTTAAGTTAGTCTTACAAAATATTCATATTTACTAGGCTAAAATTGCTTACATTCCGAAAGGTATCCTACAGAAATTAAGGAAAAAGTTCTTCTCTTTCTTATGGTCTACCAGTAAACATTTGGAAGGAATCCATTTATCTAAGTGGAAATTTCTATTGAGTCCTAAAGACTTGGGTGGATGGGGCATAAAGAACCCCTTTCTATTCTATCAATCTTTGGCAGCAAAAACCCTGTGGAAAATGATCAAGTATCCAGATTCCTTATGGGGAAAGGTCTTAATTTCCAAATATTGTCCCAATGGGTCCATTCAAGATTGGATAAGGAAACAAGATAAATCCTTAAAAAATGGATCTATAGGCTGGAAAGCCCTAGTGCTAGCCTTCCCTCAAGTAGGGAAATGGTTGGCTTGGTTGGTAGGAAATGGGAGAGAATTTAGGGTCGGAGAATATCTGTGGTCAGGAGCAGGGGAGAGATATAAATTGTTTGATGCCCTAGTTACAAAATTAAGAATATTAGGGATCTCTAAACTAAACTAATCCTGCTCTCTCTCATTACAGAGGGAAACTCTCTGAAAGAACTCAGAGGACCTAGGTCTAGAGGAAGGGTTAAGGGAAGAATAGAATGATTTTGTTTCTCTGCTCAAGTCCTGATTTATCCATCTAACGGAGGAGGGAAAAGATACCGTGGTCTGGCCTAAAAATCCCGTTAATGGGGATTTCACAGCTAAACTAGGATACAAGACATGGTCTTTGGAGCAATTTCAAGGAGAGAAATTGGATTGGTGGAGACAAGTTTGGAAGTGTGAAGGCCCCCTAAAGGTCAAAATAACTTTGTGGTTGACCCTAAACAACAAGCTCTTACCTGGGATAACTTGCAGAAGAGAGGATGGATTGGTCCAAGATGGTGTGCACTTTTTCATTCAATTTAGGAAACTAGTTCTCATTTGTTTAATTTTTGTTCTTATGCAGAATCTATATGCAAGGCATCGTGTAAGGAATTAAAGTATCAAGGGATGTCGAGGGCCTCTCTTGAACACAAGGCCAAATATTGGTGGACTGAAAGATAGGTAGGTTTATTCAGTGCTTTCCCATCCCTTTTCTCATATGGAATTTGGTGGGATATAAACACAGTCATATTCAATAATAAATTGATTACTCCGGAAGTAACAACAACTCTTATTGTACAGTGGTCCAGGGAGCATAAATCCAATTAAAAATATCCTAAACTGAGGGTTCGTGTTCCTCTAGAGATAAATAAAGTTGTTCCATGGGCTTTCTTGGATGGGGAAAGTCAAGGGGATCCTCCCTTGGGATGTTCGGAAGGAGTGTTATACTTCTCGAACAAGCATAAGTTGCAAGCAAAGTTTGCTCCTAGAAATTGCACCAATAACAAGGCAGAACTAGCAGCCTTGCATTTGGTTCTAAATATGGCTATAAACCAAAATATAACTCAGTTGCAAGTATTTGGGGACTCCAAAATGGTGGTTGACTAGGTAAACAGAAAGATTCAAATCAATGCTCCTCACTTACAACATCTGTTGAGATCAATCAGGAGTCTCTTGGAATTCTTCACAGGTTTCATAATTACTCATATATAGAGAGAGAGTTGAATATGGAGGCAGATGGTGTATCTAAGCTAGTTTTGATACTTGATCTAGGTAAACTGGAGACAGAGGAAATAACAACAAATTAGAATCAAATTTATATGATGGAAAGATGGTTTTGTAAATGAAGGATAACGAATGTGTATAATTGATACAGGAATATGGGTATGCAGAGACAAAACATAATATTTTTTGGCAACATTCTAAGCATATAACCTTGATATATACTTTGTAATTTTTGATATATCAAGGGTCCGATCCATGAACATCTCAGTGGATGTAATGAGATTATTCATGTCAAGAGGTTTTTCGTTGATATTCTAAGGGTTCAGCTCTTGATACTCATAGTGGATGTAAAGAAAGTTCCTCAAGAACAGTCTATGGTTACTCTTTATTTAGAGTGACGAATATTTTCCTATTGGAGAATATATATATATATATATATATTGTGAAGGGGTGTAGTGTTAATTGAAGGAATACCTACCCCCTATCCCAGGATTTGTAGTTTTTATTATTTTTAATTTTAAAAATACCCCTCCCCATTTCTAACCCCCTAAACCCTAACAACATTGCATTTAAAAAAAAAATTTAAACCCTCCCAACCTATTTAGCCCCTCAAAAAAAAATTATACTAAAAAAAACTAAAAACTAAAAATCAAACTCCCCAAATAAATTTACCACCCCAAACATTATTAAAAATTAAAAATTAAAAAAACCTCCCCCTCCCTTGTCCTTCGCCCACTCCCTTCTCCTCCTCCTCCCTTGCCACTCCCTCCTCCTCCCCCACGCACCCCTCCACCTTCCCTCCGCTCCACTTCCCCTTCCCTCCCTTCCCTTATATGCTCCCTCCACCTCCTCCCTCCTATCCTCCCCCACGTGACTCCCTTTCCCCATACCCTCCACCTCCTACCTGGTCTTCTCCCCCCCACCGCCCCCTTCCTCTATTACCTTCAAATCCTCCCTTCCTCACCTTCCTCCCCCTCCGCTCCCCTCCACCCTTCCCCCCCTCTTCCTCCCCCTTCCACCTCCTTTGTCGTTGCATTGAAGGGAGCATCTCTCCCTTGGGTGCCAAAGGTTTGTCGTGCACAACGGAGAGAAGCTCTGCTCCCACCTCCTATTTCGCTCGCTCCAATTTCCCCGCACGCCCCTACAACTCCCCATCAATTCCAAATCCCTCTTCCCTCCTCCCTCCTCCCCGGGTGCCCCTTGACCTCCTCACTCCTCCTTGTGCCCCACAACCTTTTCCCTCCTCCTACCATTCCCGCATGCAACTCCACCTCCACACATCCCTTCTCCCCCCTCTCATCCTCCCACCCAACATGACCCTTCCTTGGCCCCACGTGCTCTCTCCACCTCTGTCTCCCCTCCTTCCCCAACCTCCACCTCTACCCCTCCCTTCTCCCCCCTCCCATCCTCCCACCCAGTGTGAGAATCTCTTGCCCCCCGCACGACCCTCCTCCATCCCCGCCTCCCTTGGGCGCCAAAGGGTCGCCCCTCACTGGCAACGTGATTGGGGAAGGAAGGGAGGAAGAGCTGGAGGGAGCGCGCAGGGGAGGGAGTGCGTGGTGGAGGGAACACACGATGGAGGATGGGAGTGGGAGGTAGGTTAATTTTTTTTAATATAATGTTTAATGTAGGATAGTTTTGTAGGTTAATTTTTTTTAATTTTTTTTAATATAATGTTTAATGTAGGGTCATTTGGTAGGTTAAATTTTTTTTTAATATAATGTTTTAAGTGGTGTAGTTTGGTAGGTTAATTTTTTTTTATTTTTTTTAATATATTGTTTTTTGGGGTTTAGTTAAGTAGGTTAATGTTTTTATTCTAATTTTTTTAATATAATGTTTTTTTTACTATAATGTTTTGGGGGGGTTAAATGTTTCTTATTTATTTTTCAAATGTAATGATGGGGGAGGGTTTGGGGAGTTAGGACAGGATTTAATTATTTTAATGTAATGTTGGGGAGGGTTTAGGGAGTTAGGGGGTTGTTTTAATTTGTTTTTAATTTATTTTAATATAATGTTAGGGGAACAGTTAGGGGGGTGGAGAGGGCTTAATATTGTTAATTTTATTTTAACGTAATGTTTAGGGGCGATTAAGGGGGTTTTATTTTTTATTTTTAATGTAATGTTAGTGTTGCAGGGTTAATTTGGGGAGGGGTTAATATTTTTTAACAAATTTCAAATATAGTTTATAGTAACAATTGATGTTGATTTTTTTTAGTTTATGAATGTTTGTTGATTGTATTTTAAATTTGTATATTTTGGATATATGGAGAATGGCATCACGAAATATATTTGTGAATGTTTCTGGATCAAGAGAGGCGATGATTGCATTGAAAAAAAACTATTGAGGTATCTGAGAATGTTGATCCTAAAGATGAATTTTTGACCTTTGAGGGATTAAAAATCAAGAATGCTAGAGAATGAAAATATGCTGTCGAATAAGACATGACAAATTATTCTTGGCATCTGAAGGAAAAATATCAAGAAAAAGAAGATAGTATTCGCTTATATTCTGCTGCATTTCAATTTCTTCAATTTGATTACCATTCATTGGGATTGTTGAGAGATATATATGTGATGTCGAGTACAAAAATTGTTTATACACAAGTGAAACAAGAGAAGACCTTTGCCAATTTTGATATTGTTTGAAGGTTTCCAAATATAATGTTCAAGAATCTTTCACACCCTTCTCTGAAGTGGTTGTGCATGATATTGAAAGTGGGAGATTAAGTTTCAATATTGAGAATATTTCTAAATTGTTTTTCTTCCAACTTGGATATCACAATGTAATAGATTTAATACCATAATTTTTTTTATTTTGCAAGATTTTTCTAGGTCAATTTCAAAAATCTTGAATGGAATTTATTATATAGGGGAAAATCCTATGGATGTCATTAATTCCACTTTTCAAAAGGGACGAGAAGCAAGGAAGAGGAAACAAGTGTCAAATGTTCAAACTAAAGAAGTGCAAGCACACAGAGGAAAGGGAATCTGACAATCAAATAAGGTACCTGCAAAGGTTACATTTAAATCTTTATCTCTCCCAAGTGCACATGTTGAAATTGTTTCCAATGAGGTTTCTACTCCTGCTAGTAATAGTAAGAATAAATCTCGTATAAGAAATATGGTTCAAGGTGCTTCAATTCCTGATGAAGGCATTGTTGATTTAGACAAAATCCATTCAAGACAGAAAAGAAGGAGATATCATGTTTCTAATTCCAATGTTATCCATGAATATGAGGGTGAAAATTCTGGGGGTAGTAGGAAAATCATTACTGAGGTGCTGATCTAGAGGATTGCATTGTCAAGTTAACAAAAAATGCCATTCCAAATCGATTGCGGAGGGATAAATTGGTTAACGATGGGTATACATTTTAGTTGAATGTGAATCAACTTTTTAGACCCACAGAATGGCAAGATCAATTTAGAATTAGAAAACCACATCATTTTCATATACCCAACTTGAAAGCATTGATGAGGCACAATCCTTATGAACGTGTGGTTGACTACCTAGTGCTTGTTGACCTGAAAGATGTTCCTACTAGAGATGAATTTGATCAAACGTGAATTTTTCATTACAAATATTGTGTTCTTAGGGGGGAATCATTCTATAGAGGCAAGATGAGGTTTCGGATGCAAGAATATCCCAATAACCCTATTTTTGAAACAGTGAAATGAATCATTTATGCTAGTTTAACAGATGTAGAAGCAAAGTTGTTAGCATGGGATCATAATAAAAATAACAAATATAGGATGACTATGACATTTATTTAAAGGGTGAGATTTATCCACAATTATTTTTTGCAAAAATGTGTTGGAGATACATCTAAAGTTGATGCAAGTTTTCAGAAACAATGTTGTCTCGAAATAGGTATCCCTATTAAAGAGGATATTGTGAAACAAAAAAATTCCAAAGGTACTGATGCATTCAGATCTATAGATGGATATTTCCAGTTGGCATTCAGAGTAGGGAAAACATGGGATTTGATTGACATATTTAGCATGTGGGATAATATTTGCATAAAAATAAAAAAGTTAACAAGAAGTAAAGTTTTTCCATGGACAGGTGGTAAGTCATGTCCTCACGTAAATAACACGTCAGAAGACATGACTATTACACATTGAAGAACAATGCAAGGTGTGAAGGATGAAACATTAATAGCTAAAATATTTTCATGGGTAAAGTCAGGTGATTTATCAATGGAGGAAATGTGCAGTGAATTTGACAAGTAAGTTTATGTTTTTTTATGGTACAAAGTATTTTTATTGAGCTTAACATTTTTGTTATGTTCTAAGTATTATGTTATATTATTATATATGATTGTAAATATTATTTATTGTTTCAGCCTCTAATCGCACGAGTTACATGAAGCTACAAGAGTAGATGGTTATATTGTTGAATGAGAAGACTTGGGATGATGTCAAATGAAATTATCCAGAATCAAGCTCAATAGAAACCTTAAAACAATTTTTTGTTGCATTCAAGAAGGTATGTTCATCTGTGATACATCCTAAATTATTTATTTCATAATTCATTTAATTTCTATTTAATTACTTCTAGAGAAATTTTTCATTTGAATATGTCAAAGAGGGGCACAAATGGAGTACCACAGTCCTTCAAAATTCATATCCAAAGAGCCAAAATAGAACGACAAAGGAGACAACATCTTGCAAGCGTTGAACTTGATGATACACTTGATCATTATATTTGGAATGGGCTTCACACTCTGCAATATAAAGTCATTTTAGGTGAATCTACAAACATTGCAAAAATCATTCCTAAAAAGGAGCACTCCCTAGTTATTGCAGATATCCCTCATGGATACAATATATGAAACATTACTTATGATTACGAGCCTTATACTTACCAATCATTCAATAAAGTGGTTTCAGTATTTCTAGATGTCACAACATCACCACTATGGATATTCGGTGTTTTCCATTCTTACACACAATTAGGGGGGTTGTTGACATCACCAGTATTATATTTGCACTATATTATAAATTTATTGAATTTATAAATCAATTATATTTATTGATAAGTTAATTAAATTGTTTTTTGTTACCAAAAAAATCCTAATATCCGTAGCTCCAGTAGTGATCCATTTTTGAATGATATTGAAAACATACATCTTGCAACTTGGACAAAAGATGAGATTTATGAATCTCTTTTAATCAATGAAAAAAGTGAAGGAAAATATAGTCATATGTTGACTTATAGTGACGTGGTTAAAAACTTGGCATATGAAGAAAGGGATTTGAAAGGAGTGACTATAAAGATCCGTCAAAAGCCACAAGCGTTGATTAATTATCTCATAGATAAATTTTCAAGAGAAGGAGATTGGGTCTTAGATTTTTTCTTAGGTTAAGGTCAAATTTCATTTATTACATATGGAAACATATTTCAATTTTTATTGTTTTTTTATTATTCATTAATTTTTTTTAAGTATGCTTCTTTATGTTATTTGTATTAATTATTTGTATTTTTTTTTGGTGATAAGGTACAACAATAGAACGCTAATTTCAAAAAGGAAGAAATTTCATATTCATTGATAATGATCCACTACAACACAATTACATCAAGGAAAGAATTAATGCTATTAAAGTTCCTCCAGATGAATTGCAAGAAGTTATTTTGAAGAAATGGGAGTTTAGTGAAACACTTGTGGCGAAGATGTCAAAAGAGCGTCAACCCCCATTAGGAGGGATGTTTGGAAATGATCACTCTGGCCATATTGTAGACATAGAAGACCGAATGGAATAGGACATTGATGTCCCTGAGGAAAATCTCTAGAAAATTCCAATTTCGATGAAGAATTTAGCCTACATAATATTCTTGATTAGTTTAATGTCTTGAAGAAAATGTTAAATTTGACAACTTTTTGATAAGATATATTAGTACTATTTTGAATTTCAGACTTTAGTTTAGAAACAAAATCTCTCTCTCTCTCTCTCTCTCTCTCTCTCTCTCTCTCTCTCTCTCTCTCTCTCTCTCTCTCTATATATATATATATATATATATATATATATATATNATATGGTATAGGTTTCATGAATTTATGTGAATCATAACATCTTGGAATATAGTATGAAATAATATCATTTTAATACAAAAATTCTATGAAAATCTATTGAAAATGGTTGTAGATGTCTTTATTTTATAGAATTTTTAAAAATTTTGTCAATAAAAAAGTCTTATTTTGCCCATAAAAATGTCTTATTTTAAAGAAAAAAGTGCAAAATGTATATAATTTTGAATATAACTTGCTTCTAAATGTATGTTATTGTGTTAAATGTCTAAAAACGCACTTGAAAATAGAAACTAATAATATTTTACAACAAAGATGATTAAAAGGCACAAAAATGCCTTAAATTGAAAATGTGTGATACTCGTATCAACCTTTTTTTAAATGGAGTTCAATAGCTAATAAAATTAGGAGAGAGAAAAATGAGAACCGTGTCAAGTTCTTGTTTCATGGTATAAGTGGTTCAAGCCTTAGGTTATTCTATGACATATCTTATTCATTTCTCACAAATCCCTCTATAACTTTTTTCTAGGCTCATATTTAGTAGTATTAGTCCTACATGTTGAAACTAAATAATTTTCAATATTAAATGACACTGATGAGTTTCTTCGATTTGGTTTAGTCGCATTTTGTTGGTAGACATTCTCTAACATATATACACACATATATTTTTTAACCCTCGGGAATAATTTGATGGATGATAACAACATTATATTATTCCTTTTACCTTTCAATTTTAAGTGTAATTTTATCTATGATAACAAACTTACACTTTTCAGTTACCTTTTGATTTAAAAAACATCTTTAGTGGAGCTGCTAAAAATTCAGTTATTCCATAGTTACCTAGATAATATGACAAAAGCCATGGTTAGCCTATCAAAGTTGATTCTATAGTCCTATTCATCATACATTTATGGATTATTCACCATATAATCAAATAGTTATTCACATACTAATGTTATAGAAAATTTTGCATAAACAATCTATTCAAATATACAGTCTTCAAAGCCAAAACTAGTTCAAAATAAAAACTCAAGAAAGGACTTTTCTACATGTCATGTTAGACCATAATAAAAAAGATAATTTCTTCTCAATAACCCAGGCATTAAATCAGAGAAAGGTCGATCTTGTATCTTAGCCAAAGTTTTTCCAATTGCTACCATCTCTGCAAGTTGCTAGGGGCCCTCAATAAACCCTTCTTGGACAGTGCGTCTGCAGTTTGGTTTGGATCTCTATCGAATTTTACAAAGTTTTTCTCAGTAATAACATATTTAAGGTAAGATATCTCAAATATGGGGCTTAAAATAAACTTTTCCAATGCACAAACCACAATCTTGGAATAACCTGACCTATAATGTTTGAACATCGTGCTCCATAGCTAGCCTTACATATATAGATATATAATCCAAAGTTCAAACCATAGTTCATTGAAAATGTCTCTGTCTTCTTGTGTATGTGGGTTTGTGTGTGTTCAAATCAATGCATTTCTTCTATTGAGTTTAGTCACATTTTGTCAGCAGATGCTCTCTCTCACATATCCAAGTCATTGATGGCTAGCAAACATATATGTATTCTTGTATGTGCACGTGTATAATTTCTAACCAACTAGTCATGCATATGGTTTTTATTGAATGTAATATCACATCCTCAACTCCTCTCCTTATTTTGGATAGATGCAAATACATGGAAAAAATGTAGTGTGCATCTACTTAATACTCTTTTCAAAAAGAGGCTTGAAGCTAATGGTATTTTCTGTTGAGAATGGTGTAAGATTCACTTCCTACCATTAACAACCTTATTATAAATAATATTATATTGTATTCCTAGGTCTATATTAAATCCCATTATCATATTTCTGGCAATATTCCACCAAGTTGCCAGGACTTGGTGATGTGAGAGTGGGGAACGTGTCCTTATAACTACTACCCATAGGGCTTGGATTAATGACCTTCTTGATCAACTTGGTGGGTCAATTAATTCACCACATTGGGTCTATCTTGCTCTCTCTCTCACATATCACAACATGTGCTAAATTTTACATAGAGGCAGTGCCTCTCCCTAAGAAAACTAACCCATCAGCAACATCCTCATTAGATGGTAATTTATCGGTGGAACCAATGCCTTATTATGCATAGGAAAACCTTACTTTCTTTTCAAGTTATTTTCAAGCAAAGTCTACAATAAGTTCAAGTAACTATTTGAATCTGCTTAAATATCATTGTTGTAGTCAAGTAAAATGGCTGGAAAGTGTCCCAACATGTCTCTCATGGCCACAAACAACATTTGATGTTATTCCTTAAAATGTTCCCAAGGTGCTCACCTGAAAGTGTCCTAAAAATATCATTGAAGGCTAAGTTGCTAGCATGATCTCATGATTCAAAGTGCAAGTTCAGGTGTTAACATTATGTCCTACTTGGGGACAGTATCCCCTTGCAGGACATTGAGAACTCCAAATCTCCATGTGATGCAATAAATGAACAACCTGACAAACTTATTTATGTCCTTTTGAATCTCTTTCAACTCATGAAAACAAAAATTAGAGGCATCTTTAAGACCCTACAACCCCTAAGAAACCACACAAAACAAACTATTGTGCCTCTATATTTTTTCAATATTATTCTAGACACAAACTGTAACCTTAATTATGATTTTCAGCAAGAAACCAAACTAATTTTTGGATACACCATGAAATTACCAGAATATGATTTTTGTCAACTTTACTGAACAACTCGCTTATGAACACTAAACCAATCGACTTGAAGATGACTTAAAACTTAAAGCATAAGATGTGACATAAAATAAACCTACACTATTTGACAAGGTTCATGCGTGACCAACAGACACAAACAATGTAACAACCCCAAAATATACATCGAGAATTTCTACATCAATAAGAGAAAACGAAAACAGATATAATGGAGGTTAGAGTCACCTATTTGAAGACAATGCTGAAAAAATACTTGGAGAATCAGTTCTTCCCAAACATAGAAGAGGACCACAAAACCACTACGATCCCAACTCCACCCCCGAGCCCGATCACCACCATGCACAATAGAACAACACGTAAAATTCCAGGCAACACTCTCTCTCAAATTCCGCAATAGGCTACAACAAGTAAGATTCCACACGCCACTCTCTCTCTCAGAGTCCATAACAAGCTACAACAAGTAAGCTTCCATGCGGCACTCTCTCTTCGAGTCAGTAACAAACTCAACGATGGACTTATGAAATGGGAGAAACACTCAACATATGCACTCGCAGAAAATTTTATCCATGCACAACACGGTATCCCGCGCTATCCCAATGCACCAATATATATAGATTTTTCTCAGGTCTGATGACATCCCAAATCAAATCTCTAATCAATCCATAAATCCCTATGATTTAGGATCTTGTCTGGTTGTTGATTTTTAGACTGGATTTGATTGGTAAATATCTCTCTTGATTTCTTACACATATTCTTTTGTGCCATGGTGGTGTCCCCTCATGTAACTAAATTCTCCAAGTTCCTTTTCCTTTTATTAAAAATAAAATTAATAATTTGTTGTGTAAAATGTCACTCACACCTCTTGTGAGTATTTTTGAGTTTTTAATTAACTCTTACAAAAAATAATTGTTTTTGAAATTATTTTCACAAATATAATAATGTCTTGGGGGTATTACAAACAACTATTGTAGTCAATTATGCAACTGGTCAATCATATAAATAATTATATAGATCATCATAATCAAAGCGTGAGTATAACCAACCAGTCATGCAATGGATCCACTCTATGATATTTATCCATATGCTCAACAACTAGATAGGGAAAGAATGCCACTATCTTTAAATCATAGCATCATTGATCATTGGAAATTACTAAGAGTGCAAATTATTCAAGGTTATTCTATTTTAATATATGAAATACATCCTCCATCCATTACTCAATCATATCAACATAACTCTCTATATCAAGCGATAATTATACTAAAAGATATGTCCTGAAAATAAAATCAGATTGTGAAACCATTACCAAATCAACAGATTTATCTAGTTGTTTGGAAATAAAAGTGGTTGTTGTTACTTCGTCACTTGGGAAAAATAAGCTTCTTCCTAAACATTAGGCTCTCCTTCATGTTGTATAGGTATTTCATCAATATGTTCCTTTTCAATCGCCATATTGACAAGTTGGGAAAGTAAGCACTCTTGCTAATCATTATGGATAATTTCATAGCTATCATGAATCTGCATATGAAACCATGATCCAACATTAGAAAAGTCAATAGATCAAGCTATTTCTTCATATTTGTCATCTCATCTCGCAGTTGTAAAAGGAGACCATGAGAATTTGAGATATGCCATCAACAATTAATCAAAAATTAGTATTGTTATGCCATTATGGAAATACAGTATGTGGCATAACAGTAGAGAGTTTTTTTTTGTCCCCAATCAAAACAAGCGCGTATCATAAAAACATATCATTTGTAAAAGTTCTCATGGGTAAGGATTTGTTGGATACTTCTATGCTAGAGAAGAGTTATCGCAACAACTACATTTAGTGTATTCTTGTAGTCATCAACCAAATCAACCATCAGTCTTATCCTCACAGTGGGCTCTGCAAGATAGACCGTCAACCTCTACAACAAAGTATAACTCTCTGGTCCTTTCCCCTCATCCATTCCTGGTATCAGATTATGCACCTGCTCCTCCAACACTATCGATAACTTATAGTAATCTGAGAGATCTTATTGAATTGTTGCATAGAAATCCTACCCCACAATACAAATCGACACAATAGGCCCTCACTCTACACTCTCATAAACATACTCCTTCACCTTCTTATAAATCCATCACAACTCACACAATTTTTGAAGCAGACACCTCATTGTCCTGAGCGCCTTGTAGGAATCTGAAACCTCAAAACCATCCATATCCTTATCAAACTTAACAAATAGAACCTCAATATTTTGGAAATCATATAAAACATTCTCAACTAGTGCACTCTCGGTGACCTCAGACTGCTCCTATGAAAACTCGTCATATTCAATGGAATTTACCAGGTCCTTGGACATAATAAGCACCCTGCATGCGGTCTCCTTGTCCTAGTTTAGGGTATTGAGAACTTGAGTCTACTCGTTCCTTACCATACTATTTTCCACATGACCTTCCACCCAGGGAAAAAATAGAAGCCCACCGATGGAAGTTGGGTCTGAGATTATAGAGGTAAAGTACCGATCCTTCCCCAGGTTTCAACCTTCTCTTTTTTATGGTCCTCGAAAAAGGCCCTCAAAAAATAGAGCATGACCCATTTGTTATCAATGTAACCAAGCCCCATGAGAGCTAAAAAAATGAGCAATAGTGGGAATAGCATTAATGAAGTGTTGAGTTATTTGTAACTTCGGAAGATATTCTGGTGTATATTATCATTGTATTTTTTGTACACCCATTGGAGATGTGTTTACCCCCTTGCAAGATGTATTAATTATGTATAGACCTTGAGGTACAAACTCAATTGTAACTTGGAGAAATAGTCCCCATTGTAACATCATGTAATGTGTATTTGGAGTCTCTCTAGGAGAAGTCGGCCCTATTAGGGAAGACATGTGTGCCCAATCTTATGTTTTGTCAGTGACTTGAAAGGGTATAGATAGGGAGGCTCTCTCCCTCATTTATACACACCTCAAACTCTGAAGTACACATGAGAGAGAGAGAGAAGAGATAGATAACTGCTAAATACTTCTTATTACTACTTTTGATCATCTTACTATTCTAAATACGTGTGTGGGGTTTTCTCTTTTATGGTTTCCTCGGTGAAAATTGTTGTGTCTCGTATAGATTTGATATCTTACACATCTTGTTGTACTTGTTATTATTTTAGATAAAGATCCTAGATAATCTAATCAGATCTAAAGAAAAACTAACATGGATTCAAAGCCTCTCTGAAAAAAGACACTGTGCATCTACAGAAACTAGGGATTCTTAGTTGAAGGTGGTCTCTCCACAGATCATCAAGAAAAGAGCGCTAGGCTAACTCACCTCAATAGAGAACATATTTTGGTGGAAGTAGTTTCAAGATTGAAGAAGTTATTTTTTTTTATGTTATCACTCGTTCCAAGAGGAATTGTTGGTCACTCTATATGCTAATCAATTGCAACTAACACACAGAATGCTCAATATGAATTATCAACCCAGGGAAGTCTTTTTTTTTCAAATACAATTAGCATAATCTTTGCATAAACAATAAGTAGCTGATTAAATGAATGAAAACTTAATGGTCCTACTTATTTGATCAGTCAAACTATTCTCATGGATAAATCTAACCTAATTTATCCATCTAAAAATTCATAAATGCATTTACCTTCCTATAATCATTACTCTAACAATTACTGATCTAGAAAGAATCAAGCTAGATGTACTATTGTAGAAAGTAAACTATGAAAGTGTCAAACTACCAGGACTCAACTAATATCTGTTTAAATCATCTAGGATGCAAATTATAAATAACAGTAAATAATCACACCACTTTCAATAATAATCTGACTAGTTCAATAAATTCCAAGAAATACAAGTAACAGAAACGATTTAGAGTTGAGCTTGATTGTCACAGCTAATTAACACACCTTGCATAAAGAGAAACTAACCTACACAGTCGACTGTCACACCACATAGTTGCAGCTAATTGAAATGCAATCGTTAACTATCAAAGGAAAATGACATTACCAATCCTTACTGTTGTAGCTAACAAAAAATGGATCTACTGTAATTTCACACCACAAAATAGAAACAAACTAAGCATCTAATTAACTCAGCAATACTGAGGGAAGGCGGGCCCAACCTTTGAATAGAGATGCCATGACTAACACAACTTAAAATTCAAAGATATGAAAAATCTTGCTCCTTGTATTAAAATGGTGAGTTACAGTTGCAACTTACACAGTCTGATAATAATCAACCGACCATTGTCTCAAATAACATTCATGTATTTATAAATGAACAACACAAATTCAGATCCACTAATATCAGGTAGCCATGACGATCTATGATCTTGAGGAATCCTTGTTACAATGAGGCAGTTACATCCGTAAATGAAATTGAATGATGGTATGGAATATAGGGAGTATTGTTACTCTGGATTTTAATGGATCAACAGAATCAATTGGATGGGAAATTCTTTGTTGCAATGATGCCTTGGGAAGCAGAGCATTGTTGCAAGCAAATTATGTTGCAGCCTCCACATGGAAAGATGATCTTTTTTGTCGTTCAACGTATGGAGATGGGACTGATAAGTAACAGTTGGTACCAATTGCCCCTATCTTCTCCAGAATAAGTGGCTGCTACACCTACGTTCCTAGAGGCTTGGAACTATCTTTATCAAATCAATTCATATTAGCTCAATTTCAAAAGATAGAGTTCTAACCATCAAAATCCTAGGCATTAATAGAATAAAGCAATAATAAATCATACCTCCAAGGGTTTATGCTCAATTTCAAGGAAAACATCTATTCAGTGTATGGATATGAAGTAGGACAAGGAAAAACGATTTAATTTGTGTGGTCAAAAGGGGGATATTCTAGGACCCAACATCTCCCCCCAACTATCCAGTTGCATGTATTTGTGAAACAACTTCCATTATTCTGAACTCTGGGCCTCGTTCGCGGGAAAGAGGAAAAATTAAAGGAATTTTTAGGTAGTTGACTCCTATCTAGATATCCATTACATTTAGACCAATATCTCCAACATTGTTCCTCCTATGCCTTAGTCAGTGTATAATCATCATTGTATGGTTTTGCTAGCCACTATATAAGTGGAAACTTGTATTTGAGTCCCAGCCAGTGAGGTCCACACTTCTTCATGCAATCAAAATATACTTCCACCCTAGGGAGAGTCTGTTTAAAATTTTTGAAACAATAAGGATCCCTTTTCTTTAAAGCTAAAGAAGAAGTTTTCCACCTGTGCGTGTTGCCTTTCAGGGTAAGATGTTACTGTTTGTATATCTGATTAACACAGGTGGAAATAACCTTTTCTTGCAGTTCCATCAATTGTTGATTTTTCATGGGATATGCAAGCCTGATTTCATGGAACGTAAGAAGAACCCAAGGAGATTGAGGTTCAATCCTGATCCACATATTGGAGCTTTCCTCATTCTAAGAGATTGTATGGAAATTATTTTCCCACTGTACATGATTATTAAAAAAAGATGCACAGGATCTCAACTAAAAATCTCCCAAGGAACAGGGTTAGAATGTAGGTCCATGGGACATGCCATCTCATGAAAATAGAGTTCACACAACAGATTATGTTCAGTGAAACTGCTCTCCACAAAGGTCTCCAAGAACTAATCATATTGTTTCAACTGATAAGGTCTTCCCTCCTTCAGAGCGTTGAATTTAAACAAGGTCATTTGTTCATACAAGAACACCCGATAGGAGGGAGATGGAGCTCTAAATCTCATCAATTCCTGAGAGAGGATGTACATTTGATCTTTTTCTTTCTGCATGGATTTTAATTTCTTCAATTCCTTCAATTAGTTCCACACCTACTCCCACCGAAACCTTTGGAAATTTAACTCCTCTGCCCATTTCTCCCTTAATTCTTTGATAGTCTTTCTGTGTTAAAAAAGGGGAACCATCCCTTCCTAGCATCTGTCAGCATGACTCTTCCACTTCTTCACCTCTAATTTCAACAGTGAGAGCTCTTTGATAAAGCCTTGGATACTTCTACCTTTTTCATATTTCTCACCATTAGATTCTAAATTAAAAATTTCTTGAGAGATTTGCATCCATACCTTGTCACCAGATGCCTCTGCCTTCTCACTTTGTATTGTCGGTGTAATAGCTTCCTCTTCCACCAGTGTTGCAGTAGCCTCAGTCTGTGTGACTAATTTAGCAAATAATTCTCGGGATGTTGGTTCTTGTGTGATATCATCATCTTCCATCGATGTTACGGAAACCTCTTTCTGTGTGACTACGTAAGCAAACAATTATGGTTGTGTTGCTTCTTATGTGACAGCATCCTCCTCCTGAATTCCATCCCTAGCAACTTCAGTCTATGTTGCACTTTTGATGGTTAATTTTGGGGATATTGGTTCTTGTCGAACAATATCCTCCTTCTGTAATTCAACCATGGAAACTTGAGTTTGAGTTGCATATTTAGAAGAAGAAAATATTTGACGATGTTGGTTCTTATGTAACAACATCCTTTTCTTGAGTCTCAATCCCAGCATATTTTGTCTGAGTTGCAACTTCAACAAGAATATTTAAGGATGCTAGTTCTTGTATAACAACTTCCTATTTCTCAATTTCTTCAGACTGTTGAGGTTTCTCTTGAGTTACTTCCATGTCTCCTGAAAAATGAGAATGATCCAAGAATTTTTCAGTATCCCTTGATGGTTGGTATTGCATTTGTTCATCCTCTCCTAATTCCAAATCAGGGATTATATCCATCTTAAGCTCATTTTCTCCCTGTACTATTTATGTGTCCTGGGACTGTTCTGGAGTCTCATCAAGAACATATAGGTTTGGATCAAGGATTGTATCTACTGCTGGTTCATTTTCATTATTTATCTCTACTGCAAATACTTCTCTTTCTTCTTCATTTTCTTGTGCAGGTTCTTGTGCAGCAAATGCCCACACTGTAACTCTATATCCTACCTATTTAAATATTTCACCACAGTCTAGACACACCACATTTTCCTATTCTTTGGCTTCCTCAATAGGAGGTGAACCTTCCAAATGATCTACAGCCTCTACCAATGTAAGCAACCTTTTCTCCACCTGTTTCTTACATGCTTCTTTCAAATTTTCCAATTCCCTCTGAAGCATTTTCACCTCTTCTTTCAGCAGGCCATTCTCATACAAAAGACCCTAAATTTGAGGTTCTTCTGCAGTTGGTTCTTGTGGAGCATTGTTTGATCGAGGTGTCAGAATGGGAATTTTAATGTTTTCTTCAATGTTTACCCATTTTTCCATCGTCGCTTCTGCCATTATGACAGACCTAGTTCTCCTTCTCTTTACCTGCCATGGTGAGTGACCTTCTTCTTTGGATCTTCTTCTTCTTCTCTATGGCGCAGGGGTTTCTGAAGCTACAACTATTATAGAAGGATTATCTCTCATTTCACCATCTTCCCTTGTCTCTTCCACTGCAATTTATTCTTCAATTAAAGCTACCCCCAACTCAGGGGAATATTCAATGGTCAATATCTCCACATCCTCTTCTGCCATTGTAGCTTCCACAGCCTCAACTTCCACTGTCGCAACATCTAATTCTGCTCCAATCTTGACTTCTTCTACTAAAGCTTCCATAATAACTATTCCCTCCACAAGGTTTTCTGCTATTGCAACCTCCTCCAATCCTTCCTCCTGATCATTTTGATTCTAGTCTGATAGTGTCTAATCTCCCCCCCCCAACTAAATTTGAGGGACTCCAGTCCTCCTCTTCTATTTCAACACCACCCAAGTGTGCAGGTTCCCTGTCCTCCTCCTCTATTTCAACACCACCCAGCTGTGCAGGTTCCCTAATTATACCAGGATCATAAATAAACTATGTCTAGGTTTGTTTCTATTGTGATAATGCCCTCAAGATGAGTAATTTAATGAGGCCATGGTTGGTAAGAGAAGAAAATCGCTGGGGCTTTCTCACAAACCCCTCCATTTAATGTAGGGTTTTCAACAAATAAAATGGCATATTGAGAAGATTCCCATGGCGTAAATGAGATAATCAGAGAAATCAGAGAAGTAGATAGTTTGGTACCTACCTTCATAGGTGATATATTTCTTTATGAAAACGGTCACTTCATTCCAATGAGGTAATGATTCTAGTTCTATCCCCTGCCTTTGTTGACAAACTTGTTCATCGGCTGCAATAAAATCTTGCACTACCGCCGCATTGTGGATTTTTCGTTGAAACCAGGTCCTTCCTACTTGAGGAAAACTAGTCACCTTGGCCACAATTTATTCAGTGAATTCTATGCGCATACCCTTGACCTACAAATGGGTGTATGTCAAATTGAGGGTGAAATGTAAAGTTGTTTCTATGTGAAAACCATTTAGGCGTTGAAAATACTAAGTCCATCGAGCTGCTTCAAAAATGGAAAAAAAACCCGCATTCCTATGCAGAGCCCCCGTATTCACAGGTTCATGTCGGGCTGGTATACCCATATCACCTCTCCTTATTAGTTATGATATTGAATCGGTAAATTACAGGTCCAAAAGTGGAAGTTGCAGCACAGGAATGTTCAACAAACAACCAAGGTCGAGATTGAATATTTTAGGAAAGCTAATACAATTATGATAAGGGAATAATTGGAAATATTTTGCACAAATTAGGGAAAAGGTGATGGTCGTGTAATAAACCCAAGTACCAATTCAGACATATTGATTGACGGTTAAATGAGTACAGGTTTGATAATGGGTAAAAAAAATAAAGTATGATTAATTTTTCCATATTCAATTTATGCCTAATCATGTACTACTCAGAATCTGTACCTTCATGACATGAAATCAGTCTTAATATTCAATGATGGTTCAGTGTGTCACCGCGGGCGTCAATTGAAAAAATTATTCTGCATGTGTTATTTATGATCTTACCCCCATCAATTCAATCAGCAAGTACATCCATGTTGGCTAGAACCCGTGGAAAATCAAGTATATGTCTTCTCATTATTAGCAGAACTGTGGTTGGAGCTGTCACTGACGATGAGATTTATGGACAAATATGACGGAGTTGTAGATATTTTATGGCAAAATATAGAGGAGTCACATCTACAAAAATAGGAAAAATAGGTGAAATTTTAGCAGAGTCGCAGCTGGTCTATAGATAGATCGGGATAGATCGGGAGAACTCACAGCTGGGAAAATAGGAAAAATGAGCGAAATTTGGCGGAGTCGCAACTGGATAATAGGACAAATTTGGCGGAGTCACAGCTGTGAAAAATGGGAAATAGGTGCGATTTGGTAGAGTCATAACTGGAGAATAGGACAAATATGGCAGAGTCACAAATGTGAAAATGGGAAAATAGACAAGGTTTAGTGGAGTCACAGTTGTGCAATGGGACAAATATGGCGGAGTCACAGTTGCAAAAAATGGGAAAATAGGAAAATTTTAGCAGATTTGCAGCTGCGCAATGGGACAAATATGGTTGACTCACAGCTGCGAAAAATGGAAAAATAAAAAAAATTTGGCAGAGTCGCAGCTGGAGAATAGGGTAAGTCTGGGAGAGTCACACTTGCGAAAAATGGAAAAATAGTAAAAGTTTTAGCTGATTGTTTGTTGCTGTTGAACTGTTCATTCTTTCAAGAAGTTATTCAAAACAGGAAAATAAGCTAGGGCGCTCACAGACATTTTGGCACAGTCGTGACTACTGATCCTTAAGTAGATTCCTGCACACATTCTTCAAAAGAAAATCGTTCAAGTATAAAAGAAAAAAATAAAATAAAAATAAAACAAAACATTAATTTATTTATGTACAGATTCCTATATGGAAATTGCAATGTTTTTTAAACATTCACAAGAGAAGAAAAAGAATTCATGTCCTTGCGCTAATTGATAATCTGGATCAACTGCAACATGTGAAATGAATGTGTTCTTTGAAATTGGCTTATGATACAGTCGCAACCTGTGACCATTAGCGAATAATGGCATTTGATCTTCATCAATAGTAATCAGGCGGACTGTGCCATTATCAAACACCTTATCTATTTGCTAGGGTCCCAACCATGATGTACGCAATTTTCCCTTAAAGTCCCTCTTAAATATTGAATCATACAATAAGGCCCACTCTCCTTCAAAGAATACTTTCTTCTTTATGAACCGATCATGCCACTTGGAACGTTGTTGTTGAATTAATGTTGTATGATGCACAATAGTCATGCGCTTCTCATCAAGTTCATTTAACTGATCCAATCTGTTCCTCTAAGCTTCTGTCAAATCTAAGTTTTATTCTATGGTTGTCTTTAAGGTTTTAATTTCAAATTCGATTGGAAAGAAAACATTCTTACCATACACCAATTTGTATGCGGAGAAGCCCATAGTATTTCTCCATGTGGTGCGATATGCCCATAATGCCTCTGGAAGTCTGTTATCCAGTCTCTGTGATGGCCTCTGACTGTTTTTATGAGGATGGCCTCAATTACCTTGTTGGTACTTTCCACTTTGACATTGGCCTATGGGTGATATGGTGAGGTTATCCTATGTTGAATGTGATATTTCTGTAACAGAGCTTCCAATTTGTGAGACAGAAACTGCAGTCCTCCATCTGTAACTATCTCCTTGGGTAATCCAAAACGAGTGAATATTTATCCATATAAAAAATCCATTACAGCTTGGTCATTGGCCTTGACCAAAGCTACATCCTCCACCGATTTTGTCATATAATCGATGCAAACTAAGATATAAACTTTCTTCTTTGAGGGAGGGTTGGTAGGCCCTACAAAATCTAGAGCCCATCTGTCAAAAGGTTTAACCACAAGATATGATTGAAGAGGCATCTCATCTATTCAGTTAGGTTGGCCCATTCTTTGGAAACTATCACAAGCCTAAGCATATTTCTTTGCATCCCTGAAAACTGTTGGCCAATAGTAGCGCATTCATAATACCTTATGACCTATTCGTTTGTTAGAAAAATGTCCCCCACAGGGATCATCGTGGCAAGCCTTTTAAGATACTGAAAATTTCATCCTCCCTTACAAATATTTTGATCTCAAGATCACGACCTGTGTAGAAAAAATGCCTATCTATCCAATAGTACCTGGCACTCTGTTGTATAATTTTTTGTTTTCTCTCTTTGAAAAACGTGCTAGAAGCTTTCCTGCAGATAAATAGTTAGCAACATCTACGTACCAAGGGGAATGAAATGAAACCACAAAAAAATGTTCATCCGAGAAGGAATCTTCAACTGGTAAACTGTCATCATGGTTAGTAAGTCAAGATAAAAAGTCAGCAACAACGTTTTCCTTCCCAAGTCTGTCAATAATTGTAATGTCAAATTCCTGTAACAGTTACTTCGATCTAGTTACTCTAGAATTAGTGACATGTTTGTTCATTAAGTACTTAATGGTTGAATGGTCAGTGTGCACAAAAGTGGAGTATCCAGTAAAATAGTGTCTGAATTTATTGATGGAATAGAAAATGGAAAGTAATTCCTTTTCTATGACAGTGTAGTTGAGTTTGGCAGGAGCCAAGTTTTTACTGATATAATAAATTGCATATGGAGCATGACCTTTCTATTGTCCCAACACTGCTCCAATGGAAGTATCAAAAGCATTTGAGGAGATATGGAAAGGCACATCCCAATTGGGCCCTTGTAAGATAGGGGTTGTGGATATAATTTTATTAATTTCAGTGAAAGTTTTTTGGCATGCATAATTCCAATCAAACCATACATCCTTCATCAACAGAGTAAATAAAGGAGATGCCAGTTTGAAAAAGTTTTCTATAAATATTCTATAATAACCAACATGCCCTAAGAATCTACGTACATCTTTTTGTGTTCTAGGAGTGGGTATGTTTTCAATTACCCTGATTTTGGATGGGTCTACCTAGATACCATCAGCAGAGATGAAGTGCCCCAGAACTACACCTTCTCTCATCATCATATGGCACTTTTCAATGCTTAAATATAGTTGGGTTTGTTCATGGCGTACTAAAACATTTTCTATATTTTTCAATGCTTCCTCAAAGCTACTACCGTATGGAGTAAATTCTTCCATAAACATTTCCATGCTGTCATTAATCGTCTCGGAAAATATCCCTATCACAGCTCGCTAAAAGGTGGTAGGTGCATTACACAAACCGAAGGGAAGTACCCTATATGTAAAGGTACCCCAGAGACAAGTGAAATTGGTCTTTTCTTGGTCCTCGAGAGAAATTTGGATTTGATTTTACCCACTGAATCCATCCAGAAAGGAAAAAAACTTCTTCCTAGACAAGATATCAAGTACCTAGTCAATAAAAGGTAGGGAAAAATGGTATTTTTGAGTTGCTTTATTCAACTCCCTATAGTCTACACAGACTCTCCATTTCCCATTCTTTTTTGGCACTATCGCGAGTGGAGAAACCCACTCACTGTCTAATATTGGGTATATAAACCCTACTTCCAAGAGCTTTTGGATTTCTTCTTTCACTATGTCCCTCAAGTTAGGGTTCATCCTTCGTTGTGGTTGGCACATAGCTTGGGAGCCGCGTTTGATGTAAATGTGATGGGTACACATTTTATAAGGGATACCCTTCATATCTGTGTAATCCCAAGCAAAATATCCCTTGTGTTGTTTCATCAAAGTTATCAGGAGTTTCAGCTCATTAGGAGCGAGATTTGGATTAACGTTAAATGTTTTTCTTGGCTCTATTTCAACTAAAATGCTTTTGTAGTTTTTAAGTACTGCAATTATGTTGGAATTACTAACTAGGGTCTCTTCTGTTATATTTTTTTGTTCTTCTTCACCTAAAGTACTATTCAGAATTTGATAAACATGTTTATTGGCAGATGTGGGATCACTAATGAAACTGTTAATAGCATCATCCTCTATTTCATCTTTAAAGGTTAAGGCTTTCCCTATCGTTAATAACAGTTGAATGCATTCGCATTACTCCATATCCACCACAATGGGGTTTCATATTCTAAACAGGGTCAACATGGAGGGTATAAGGTTAGGCTTTTTATATCATTCCCATCTAAGATAGTCATGGATCCTAACTGATAGCCGATGCAAGCATCTGATGTGGCTAGCTAGGGTCTTCTGAGGATTAGTGGATGTCCCCCTAGCTGCGACTTCGGTTGCAAAACCAAGAAGTCCGAAGGGTACTCCCACGAAATGACTGAGACAACAAGTTCATCTAGGATTCCCTCAAGTTTGATTGTGGACCTATTAACAAGTTCTGATATCGTAGGGGTTGGCCAAAGATTGGTGAGCCTGAATCTTTTCACTGTTTCAATGGTCATAATGTTGATGGCTACGCTTATATATAGAAAAACATTCGGGCTCCACCTCTCTTCCTGATCATAAGCATATGTCATTGCAGGGTACTGAGGTGATGGAGTAAGCAGGCAGGGAATAATGAACTACTTTATTTTTTGGGTTAGGGTTAGGTTGGGAAGGAAGTTGTGGTCGAATCTTCATGTTCATCAGTGAAATGTTATTTTGGAGTTCTAGCTATGATTGCTAGTACTATTGGTGGAGGTATTGATGAGGAGGATATTGTTGATGAGGTTGGTTATGAGGGAACTGATTTCCTCAATGGGATTTTCTCCAACCAGGAGACCAAGAAGTTTTCTAGTTTTATTGTTGTGACCAAGAGTAAAGATTCTGCATAGAAGTTTGAAATAGATTCCATTGATTGTTAGAATAGTGTGAAGGGAATTGTGTATTCATGATATTCATATTATTCATTTTATTCCAAAAAGGTAATAAGTCTGGATTCATACATTGCTTTCGAGGTTGCCAAGGCTTCTTTTTAGAAATGAAGTAAGCTTTATCCACATCTGGAGTAGATTCCTGCAGGACTGCCTTAACTTGGGGTAGTGAAGGAAATTCTTTAGTATCTTGATTCAGTTCATAGATCTGGCATGCCTCCACTTTGTCAAGTGGGAATTCCTTTAGTGGGTGCTTCTTCTTGCATCTAGGAAAGAATATGCCAAGTGTCAAATCTTCTACTGCTTTCCAAGTTATTTTCTCTCAAGACGTCAAATTATGAGGAGATGGAACTCATCATTTCTATTTTCAAGTTTTCAAGAAGGTTTCGTATTTATGCCCAAGTGGCTCCTCCATTATATGACTTATGTGGTCTATTGAAGACATCTCATTCTAGTCCTTTTGTCTTGTTTGTTGGTTCTCAAGGACCCTCTTGAATATCTTCGACATAAGTTGACAATCTTATCAAAAGGTTCCTTTGAGATATCCCCTTCTCCCAACAAATTCAACATGTCTAGGAAATCTTCTCTAATTCCATGAAGTAGGATAATTTTGAGTACATCTAACTCCATATCAGTTTGTCCTACCCTTTGTACATTATACAAAAGTCTCTCAACGAAGTCTTCCAGGCTCTCTTCATCATTTTGCATCATCTTGAAAAATTATTCTCTTTTGCCTTTAGTGTTACAGTACTCCTGATATTTTCCAAGGAACACATATTTCATTTGTTCCCGGGTGGTAACAGTCTCACTACCCAGACTCATAAACCAGCACAGAGTGTTGTCCTTTAAAGTAGAAGAGAAAAATTTCATTTTTTGTTCACTGGAAGTGTAATCGAAGATACGACAAAGGGTGTCAAATTCAAAGATGAACTCATCTGGATCCTTTGTGGATTTCCCATGAAAGCATGGTAATACTGATGGTGAGATGTTCTTCATGGGGGGCTGACGGGTTGGTTTTCAAATGGGGAACTAGAGTGTGGGAACTATCTCCTCATGTGGAGGATCGCCATCATTGTGGTTATTATCCCCTAATCCCTAATGGTCATCAGGGTTATGTTCGTTATTCATGTTTTCCTCTTCTCCCTCATGTCTTTGCTTCCTATTATTTTCCAACTCATGATGAATTTGTAATTACTCCTCCTTTGTAACCTTCTTCCCGTCGATACGATAAACCGGCTATGGCTCACCTAATCCCATAGCTCTGGCTCTATCTTCTTCTGCAGGCACACCAGATGGTGTTGCAGCTCCTATTGTTTTCTCCACCGTGGAAACTGATGCTTCCAGTCCAGGAGTAACAAGTCTTCTTCTGACAGATGATGGTCCTTGATTGTGAGTCCCAGTAGAAGAAGTATCCCCGAAAACTAAGTCGTCAATGAATGTTCTTCTTCCTAAGGCTAGATTGCTTCCACGACCTCGACCACCTTCCAAGTTAGTATTCTAGGAAGTTCTGGGGGTTCTGGAAAGATCATGTTGTACTCTCCTCGTATTCATGCAACCCAAAAAGTCATGCAAGCTTAAAAACTACTAAATAAAAATGAATAAATGCAACTACTACTGTTTCTATCAATTATCTTCCCCAACAACGACGTCAAAATGTTGGTCACCTTATATGTTAATTAATTGCAAATAACAAACAAAATGTTCAATATGAATTGTAAACCTAGGGAAGTATTTTTGTTTCAAACATAATTAGCACAATCTATGCATAAACACTAAGTAGTTGATTAAATTAAAGAAACATTAATGGTCCTACTTATCTTCTCAGTCAAACTCTTCTCATGGCTAAAGCTAACCTAATTTATCCATCTAAGAATTCATATTTGCATTTACCTTCCTATAATTATTACTCTAACAATTACTGATCTAGAAAGAATTAAACTAGATATACTCTTGCGAAAATTAAATTATGTGTTGGAGGAGCAAGTCGGTAAGCTGACTTGAACGATAGCTGACTTAGTTGATTAGCCGACTAAGTCGGTCAGCCAACTAGTTAGAGATTAGGTCGGCCACCTAAGGTCGTGTCGGTTGAGTGAACCGGCAAGTAGTTATTTGTTACTATTTGTAATTCATATATATTAGGCTGTTGAGCCAGATGAGAACTCGGTTCAGTTCTCTGTATTGTATGGACCCTCTCATGTTAATATAATCTATTATTCTATCTACTTATTCTTATCTCTTATCTCTGTTATGTATGTATGTTTTAGTATGTATTATTGCTAACGTTATGTGATCTGTGAGATTACAACATTGGTTCCATTGTTGGGACTACATGTCTGAGATGTATGCAAACAGATGATATCAGAATAGGAGATTAAGGTCTGGTGGGAGCATAAAATAACAAACTATTTGCAGAATTACGCACGGAGGAATAGATTGATGACTGCTCAAGCAAAGAAAAGATTCTTTATGAAGACACATGAGAAGTTTGTAGAATCAGTGCCCCAGTTGCTGAAGAAACTCTTGGATGAAAAAGGAGGAAAAGACTAAAGATCAAAAGTTACTAGAAAAACTGATTCGAGGGAGAAGAACAAACTTGTCAAAGTGGTTCGAAAAGATCGTCGACGAATTCTGTGAGGAGCAAGCAGTAGAAGAAAGGACTTTGGTGGACACCATAAAAAAAAATTCTACATAGACCTCACTGAGCAATTTTTGTGTTCCTTACTGACCTTGTTGTTTAAGTTCTTGATCGAGAAAGGAGTGGGTCATATTGTCGAACCTCGTCCATCACTTCGCGGACCGTCGTTAAACCTTAACTGGGCAGAAAAACAAAAGAGGTGGGAAAAATTCATTGCCGAAAGGGAGTGGGAATACTTCCTAAGCAAGTAAACAGAACTATCCAGGATTTCTAAAGCGTCGGGTAGGCCATGGGGGGGTAGCTGGTCATATGTCAAGATAAAGTGGAGTGGATTTTAGTCGACTAAGGAAGATATCAATCACCAGTAATGAGAAGTCATCCTAAAAAGGAAATCGAGAGGACAGTGTCACACAAAGGTACGGTGGACTTCCAGGAAATAGAGAGGGAGAAGAGGCTACAAAGAAGGGAAGAAATAAGAGAAAGAGCCTTAGCGCTGCAGAGAGGAATGAGTACTAGGGTGACCGACCAGGAAAGAGATCCGCTGGATTCGGGTCATGACCGACAAGAAGAAGGCGTGGAAGAAGAGGCCTCCCCTATAGAAGAATAATTGTGGATAGAGCAGCGAGAAGTTCTCCAATTAGAAGTTCCCCAAGAAGAAAAACCTCCATCTCTGATGAATCCGTGTACCTGGATACAATCCATTGTCAAAGAAGACCTCAAACTAGGAGCTGATGACTTTGGTATATAGAGTCGAGTAGACGACGAGACATGCACTGGAAGACATCTAATTATCCGTCGACCATAAGAAGGAAATTGGGTTAGACTTCAAGTGGTACCCTCCAACCGAAGTATCCACTTACTTCTACTGACACATGAGGGAGCATCCCCCCTACCAAATACAGCTTTGGAGGACACAGAACATTTAGAACTGTCGATAAGTAATTGCAGATGGACATCGAACAAAGAAGTCGACACTAACCGACTGTTGGTCGAAGATGAAATGACAAAAACAACCGACAGAAATGAGAGTTCCGTCGACGATAGTTCCGCAGAGAAGAATAAGAAAATAACCCCACCACCCTCACCACCACTGCCACCTCTTAAAGAAGATAGTGACAATGACTCCGACATGGGTCACGGGTCAGCACACATCCCTCTATATGAAGGTGATGAGAACCCCAAACGACACTGGTTCGTCTGCGAGTCGACTTGGGAGGCTAACCAAGTTACGGATGAAGAGAGGAAAATGGCGCAGTTCGCTGGTGCCTTGAGAAAAAGGGCATTAATTTGGTACATGATCTTTTCTGAAAGAACCCCCTGAGCAATGAAAGCCGAAGTAAAAGCGCAATTTCTATCATTTTTTAAGACTCCAGATGCAAAACATCTGGCAGCAAAGAAGCTAAAGACAACATCGCAGAAGCCAGGAGAAACTGTCCGTGATTACAATAAACGATGGAAAGACCTTCTTATCCGATTGGACTATGTTATTGATAAACAATTATTAATCCAGTGGTTTCTTGCAGGTTTATCACAGAAAATTCACCGACACATAAGTTTGGAGACATTCAAGACTTACGAATACGCGCTTACAAAATCTCTCCAAGTAGAAATGGATGAGGACATACCAGCATACTCCACTGGTCACAAACTAGAAGAACAACTTAAGAGCGTACAGAAGTCATTAAAAGAATTAAACCTCAAAAGTCAAGATATCTAGTGCACGAAGTGCTCGACGACCGGACATTCAAAAGACAATTGTTGGCAGGACATCAGCCAATAGAACGTCTGGTTTGTGCAGACAAAATTTTTTTGTGACATTTGCCAAAAGCATGGAGACCATTCAACAAAAGATTGCCCATTCAATATGAAGAATGGAAAAGCATCATGGTGTGCAATCTATGAAACTAAAAATCATAACACTACCGACTACCATCTGAATCTCAAGAATTGACAGAATTATCATGCAGTCTATCAGACCAATGCAGTTGCACAGAATAATGAGCAAAACAACGTGCCAAATGATCAAAACAATCAAAGATACGAAGTTCGAAGATATAAGCGCCGGTATGACAATCGACATGGAGGCTATGGAGGTCGAGGTTGATTCTCCGGGAATTGAGACAACCGACCACGTCGACCCATCCAATGTTTTACATGTTATAAGGACAGACACAGGTATGCAGACTGTCCATACAAGGACAGAACTGACCTCAAATTTTGTACTAGTTGCAGAGTAGGGGATCACTCATTAGAGGATTGCCCTACCATGCTGAAAAAAATAAATAAAAAGAAAAATGTTAATGTCTTGTCGTGTGTGCAAAAAAATGATGTAATAAATACAAAGAATTTGCCTATCATAACCCGACAAGGGACAAAAACAGGAAGCGACAACCCATGAATCAGCAAAATAAAAGAAAAAATGTCTACGCTGATCCAGTTAAAGAAAAACAAATATATAAAGATGCCACAAATGTATTTAAAGAATTTTCTCGACAGGAAGAGGTTAATGACAATCGACATAACATAGTAAAACAGCTAATATAGCTAGTATAGGAAGATAACTCAGTATCTCAATTCATCGACTTATTATATGAAATAAAACACAACAACGCCGAAAAACAAACAAAGAATATCTGCAGTCTAACTCAAAAAGATAAAAGTGATGCCGACCCACTTGTCGACCTGGAAATTGAAGGATACCATGTCCAACAAGTTGTGCTCGACTTCGAATCACAAGTAAACAGCATGACTCGTGACACTTGGTAACAACTGGGCAGACCTCCACTATATGAGTCATGTATATACCTGAAACTAGCCAACCAAAGTCTAATTAAACCTATTGGAGTCTGGAAAAATGTTGACACAACAATTAAGGGAATATCAACCAAAGTCGACTTCGAAATTATTGACCCCAAGGAAGGATCCAGTTCTTTCACAACGTTAGTAGGTCGACCTTGGGGAAGAAAGATGAAAGCATCGATATCCCTAGACAAGGAAAGAATAAAATTGAAAGAAAACGGACAAAAGTTCATTGTACCTATTCATCCATCTCAAGGAGAACCTTGGACTGAACCTATCGATGAAGAAGTCGACATCTGACAACTCTATCAGATACAAAACAATGAAGATTATAAAGAACATAATATCTATGGAGAACTTCATTTAAGCAATAAAGACTCGGTAGTATATAATTCAGATGCAAAATTATATGATTGGGAAGTCGAGAACTACGAAATGCAAGCAAGAGGGTGCTGGACTAATCAGAAAATACAGAAAAATCCCACCCAACAGTGCTTCATAGTGTCCATTGTCCCAAAAATATTTGAAAAAAAAATTAAGGAATACCCTACTCTAAAACCAACAGATGTAAACACTACACAAATACCAAGATATAAGGAAATAGAATCACCAGTCATGCATATAGAACAAGCATCCAAAAACATCGGTGAACATGGCTGACTTCAAAGCCTACTGGAGACTTTTACAGGCCAAGCTGCTAGATAGTAGGATACATATCAATCAAGACTGCAGACATGGAAAACAACTTCAACTTTCTTCATAGAAATATTTGGAGGGAAAAAAATAACTAATCAAGCTCAAATATCTATATTCATTCAAGGACAGAATCCAGAAGACGATATAAGAGCATGTGAAAAAAAAAAAGAAGGCTTGGGTACAAAGATGAATGTGCATGGCCACACCTGTTCCCATCAACCCTCTCCGAATTACCAAACAAATGGTATAAAATGGATGAAGCCTGAGGTGAAACATTCCTATGGCATGAACTCAAAGAAAACTTTATCAAATATTTCAACTTTATACCACAAGATGAGAAATTGATCGAAACAACAAAACAGATTAAAGAATTTATACAGTCGACAGAAAACAAACCCTTAAAAGACAACTGACATACAATGGACTGTAACAATATACAAACCGGGACAATGCTACAATCGGCAAGACTACAGTTAGGAATTGAAAATACAGAAGGGAAAAGCTTTAGATGGAAATCAAACCATGCCGAAATAACCAAACCTATTCGCACAGTACTCAAAGTTGAAACAACCGACAAAGAGGATACCGGCCGAATGACTACAGCTGACTTTCTTGCCACATTCTCATAGTTTAAGGAAAGAAGTCAACCAATCAATGAAGCCAAAGCACCGGAATGGCTAGATGCTAAAGTCAAAACTAGAGAGTTCGGCATCTCAAATGATGACCAACCAAAAATGCCAAAGATTGGAGACCGTTGGAGTGAAGAACAAACAACAGAAATAGTGAACTTACTAAAAGAGTTCCAGGATGTCTTTGCCAGAGATTATACAGACCTCAAAGGTTTAGTCCATGAAATGGGTGAAATAAAAATTGACACTAAATCTGATGTTCGACCTATGAAGAAAGGAGCATATAAACTAGCTCATAAATACAAAGAGATAGTAAAAAAGGAGATTGATAATATGCTTGCAGCAAGCATTATCTACCCTATTGACTAATCAGAATGGGCAATTCCAATGGTTGTTCAACCTAAGAAACATGATCCGACCAAACTAAGAATTTGTGTCGACTTCAGGGAGCTAAATAAAGTGACATTAACAGACCCATTTCCAACTCGTTATGCAGATGAAATCTTAAATAAAGTTGCAGGACATGAATGCTACTCATTCACAGATGGATTCTCAAGTTATAACCACAAGTGTCAATAGCTAAAGAAGAACAGGAAAAGACAACATTTGTATGTGAATTTGGCTCATTTGCTTACAAGGTTATGTCTTTTGGATTAAAAAATGCACCTGCAATATTCTCTAGAATTGTGGTCAAAACATTCCAAGAATATATTTACAAAACCATGGCAGTATACTTTGATGATTGGACAATATACTCCATGTTAAAAGACCACTGCAAATGGCTAAGGCTTATGTTGAAAAGATGTTGACAAATCCAGTTAGCATTGAAAATCAGGAAGTACATATTTGTGACCCCCATCGGGATATTGTTAGGACACATTGTCTGTAAAGAAGGAATTAAGGTCGATTTCACAAAAATAAAAATTATCCTCGACTTAAAACCACTAGTGAACTCAAAATAAGTCAGGGTGTTACTAGGTCATACAGGATATTACAGAAAATTCATAAGATATTATTCTTACATGACCTATGCAGTAGAAGAACTATCAAGGGAATATAAAGAGTTCGACTGGACAGAAGAGTGCCATATATCATTTGAAAAACTAAAGAGAAAACTAATCGAAGCACCTATCCTCAGGTTTCCAAACTAGTAGACTAAATTCCATGTCCACATCGACGTATAAGGTCTAGCAATAATAGCAATCCTAACTCAGCCAAGAGATGATGGAATGAATTATCCTATAGTTTACAGTAGCAGAAAACTAAATAAAGCTGAAAAAAATTACTTGAAAACAGAAAGAGAAGCATTATGAATGGTCTTTGCATGACAAAAATATCAACATTACCTACTAACTAATCCATTTATCTTCTATACCGACCACCAAGCACTAAAATACCTTGTCAATAAACCGCTACACCATCGGAGAATCTGTCGATGGCTACTTCTATTCCAAGAATTTGAATTTGAAGTTGTTGTCCGACCAGGTAAGTTAAATGTCAGTCCCGACCACTTATCTCGAATTGACACAGGGGAGGAACCGACAGGAGTCGAAGATGAGTTACCGAATGCTCATCTATTTCAAATAGAAGCAGTCCCGGTAGAGTTAGATGAAATAGCTCAGTTTTTAGAAGATGGACAAACACCAAAAGGTATGAGTACAAAGAAGAAACAAATTTTAGCTATGAAAGCTGCACCATATAGCATCATAAATAGATTCTTGTACAAAATGGGTTTGGGCGACATCCTTAGGAGGTGTGTACTGGAACATGAAAGAAATAATATCATCCATGAAGTAGATTATGGACCTACTGGAGGACACTTCCAAGCAGACATGACTGCAAAGAAAATCCAACAATCAAGGTTATGGTGGCCGACACTTCACAAAGATTGCAAAAATTTTGTAAGCCAATGTGACCGATGTCAACGACTGGGTCGATCCCTGCCTAGCACAGAAATGCATTTGATATCAGTAAACCCAAGTTTGAAATTTGAAATTTGAGCTACCGACTTCATAGGACCATTTCGCATACCAGCAAAAAGAACAGGTGCAAGGTACATAATAACTGCAGTCGAGTATGTAACCAAATGGGTAGAGGCAGAACTAGTCGACACATGTTCCAGTGAAATAGCCACAAAATTTATCTATGAAAATATTTTCACCCGCTTCGAATGTCCACTAACCCTAATCAGTGACCAGGGAACACACTTTATCAATAGAACTATCAAAACTCTAATAGACCAGTTCCAAATTGACCATCGTCAGAGTACAACATACTATCCTCAGTCGAATGGAGCAATTGAAGCATTTAAAAAAACACTAACAAAAGGATTAACAAAAATATGTATGCAGACAAAGACGATTGACATGAAAATATACCTGCGGTACTATGGGCATACAGAACAGCGTACAAACGTTCAACCGACCAAACCCCCTTTCGACTAGTGTATGGACAAGAAGCAGTAGTTCCATTAAATTTCCGACAACAAACACCTATTATCACAGAGATTTTACATGTCGATGTCGAAGAAGGAATAAAGGACCGACTATTGCAACTAAGTAAACTCGAAGAACATTGACTAATGGCGATACAACATCAATAAATCCAGAAACATCAACAAAAAGCATAGCACGACAGAAACATCAAAAACAAAAACTTGTCGGTAGGAGATCTTACTTTACTATACAATAGTCGAGTAAAAAGCAAACCTAAAAAGCTACATACATAATGGATGGGACCTTATGTTGTCGAATAGATATATACCAACGGATCAGTCCGACTAAGGACGTTACAAGGCATAGTATTTTGGAAACTCGTTAATGGAGACCGACTAAAATGCTAAAGAAATATATATATATATATATATATATATA
>LPNX010276684.1:328551-348182 GCA_001517045.1 Pseudotsuga menziesii
ACATAAAATAATGAAAGAAAATCACCACTTCAACAACCGACATCATGCCCATCGACATAACACTATCGACCATTTTTATAACCGACATCGACCGACGACCTCGATAGTCCCATCGCGCATTACTGACTACGAGTGCCAAAACCAATTCACCATTAACACACACTCAAGTGTTCTTGCTGGACCATCACGTCCGCCATTAATACACCCATCGATAAAAGCATGCAACACATCAACTATAAATACTGAACCACAAAAGGATCATTCACCGCAATTCAAACAGAGAGAGCATCAGAGCAACCAGATGACTGAAAACCAAGAGCACCATAATAAAATCGACCAGCAGATCAACAAGATGGCACCAAAACAGACCAGAGCCTCAGCCAAGACCAAGGAACTACAGACTGCGGAGACACCATTAGTGAGGAGACTAAAGAACATCAAGAACGCTAAGATACAAAAGGGCTCATGGAAAAAACTATGGGCCGAGATAAAAGAGTGGGCTTATGTTGACAAGAATCCTACCGTCGATGAACAGAAAGTACAACATAGTACCATTGTAAATTATTTCAATGCGCCTCTCATGGCCAATTTTGTAGGCACAAAAGAAACAACGGTAAAATTTATCATAAGTCGGTACCACAACAGCCGATTTTACTTTGACCGACTAGTCGACATCTCTGGGGAAGTCATTTACAAATTGACATGGCTATCAAACAAAGGAGATCCAGTACCCGTTGGTATCAAAGAAAGATTGGTCGAAGAACTAACAAGGTTGACATTGGGCAAAAACTCGAAGGGTTGATGATCAGCCACATAATAGCTTGAACCCCACAGATTGTGGCCAAAATCATAGCTATTACACTCACAATGGTAGGTCGTGGAAGCAACCTCAAACTGGATATGTTGGAGGTAGTAGACACCTTTTCCACCAACTGAAAGATATACAGATGGGCTGAGTATGTCGCCGACATGATCAAAAATATCTGTGAAAAATGCCAAGAGACGGGAGGGATTATTAGGTTCACTTCCCTTATCTTATGGATAGTAATGTTCTCTATCTTCCCTGAAGGAGACCAAAATTTTCAAGAACCGACAAGATTTCATATGTGGACATTCAAACCGTTCTCCTGGAATAGAACAATGAAGGAACTTGCCAATGGAAATGTACTGTTGGAAAACTGGCTCCAGCAGCTCAAAGTCCACATGACCAGATGGAGGGTGCCTCAGAACATCCGACGAAGTCTACCCAAAAAGGCCCACATCCAGCTGGAACTCGACCATACCGTGGTGTGGTACATGGAGGGCGCTAAAAAAATGCAAAGATCCTCAACTACTATCCGACAGTTGAAGAAATATTTCGGGAGCTATCTCGACAGGATGGAACAAAAGTGCTAATACCAGCAAGAGTAAAGGAAACAGACTTGTCGATAGAGGAGCCATTGACAGACGAGGAGAAGGAGGAGGACTATGAGCTTAACCTATAGATCAGTACCTTTGTGTCGGAGGAGACAACGGTCGAAGGTCCTAGTCGACTTCAAATCATAATCAAACCTCCGACGACTCAAAGGGAAGAGACACACGTAGAACAGTAGGTAACCAACCCCACTAAAGAAAATCTCATCCCGACTCAAGAGCCAAGGGAAGAGATAGAATATGAAAATCCATAATATGTTGTCACCAAAGAGATTATAACCAAGTTGTCGAAAGAGATAACATCTGCAAGAAAGAGGAAAAGAACACAAGAACAAGAACAAGGGAAAGGTAAGTGCAAGCTTATCATTCCGGAGTCCTTAGAAGATGAGGAGGAAACGGCAGCTACGGCCCTCGACATAATAGAGGATGCCGCAGCAAACAAAGTGTCGGTGGAGACCCAATTTCAAAAGTTTTTCGAGGCAGGGGCACAGCCAGGTCGACCGAAGAAGGCGAAGATCACACACACTTTGACGCCTGAAAATATTGTGGATCTCGTATCTACACTCCCACCTCTGTCCCTGACAAAAATAACAGATGAACTAATACCACAGAAGCTCTCAGTAAGTCCACTCGACTTATGCAAGAATGCTATGTCAGAGGCTGTGAAGGAAAAATACGACCGTGACAGAGACCTACATGTATACATTGAAAAATTGCCTGAAATATTCACTACGGTGCAAAAGCTCTCTACCAAAGCACCTATGTTCGATCTCGACAGGTCCAGACTACCTGTTTTTCAACCTGGCCAAGTAGTCCTACAGCCAAATACTTTTGCAACTATGACTTCGACCTTTGAGAGAAACCCCGATAAAGAAGCTGAAGTTGTCGCACGTCAGATCACATCTATCTCTCCGACTGACCCTGAACCCCAACCATTAGCTGCTTAACCGACCGGAGGTGAGAAATTGACCAACTATTTTATAACCTGAATTCACCCCCTCAGATCGACAATCCACCACTCAACCACACTTCCACCAACCCAATCACACCAGACCATTCACCAACCCCATTACCACCACCTCCCGACTCAGAACCCTTAATTCAACCAGCTGCACCAGAACCACCTCCATCGCAACCTTTAGCAACAACAGCATCCACTTCTAGACCCTCTGCATCCAACCAACTAGAAGCACAACCAGATCCAGCAGTGATCCCACCGCCCCAACCAGGAATACCATCCATCACTGTTGCCCAATAACTAGAGAATCTGACTTTGAATCTTGCAGGTACACAAGGGCTAAAACAAGTAGAGCCGTAGAAGCACAAAAAGAAGGAGAAAAAGAAAAAGGACCATCATGGACAGACAATGGTCCACATCAGTCAACTTGGGTCGACCACTGCGGTCGATGCAACCAAGTTAAGAGATGCAGAGCTAGGACAACTCCTGGAAACCCTAGCAGTCGAAGCAAAGAGAAGGAGCCAGCAGAGACGTAAGGAGCTTGACAACAATGAAAAAGAACAAGTCGAGTTCCTCAACAAATGCAGAAACCTTGTACAATCGGGTAATACTAGGACCGACAGAGGTCGACACCGACAAACCACTAGAAAAAGTTTATTAGTTGTTTGAGAAAGTGGTGTCGGCCCTGCAGGAACAAATCCAGGATACAAAGGAGGAGCATAAAGAAGAAACCGTTTGACTCTTAATGGAGCAACATACAACATTTTCCGAAGCATACAGGGTGTTGCAAGATCACATGGAGGAGTCTATCATCACAGAAGAAATACTGCGAGACTGACCTGCTTACTATGGACGAGTCTATCAGCAAACCAGACAGACCCGATAGGAGATCCAAGCACTTGAGAAAAGGAAAAGCACTAACGCAGCACTTAGAAACACAATTGAAGATCAAATAGTTCTTGAAACAACCAAACTACAGAAGCTCAGGCGAGAAGCACATTAATGGGTGCAACAAGCAATTGCAAACCTGGAAAAAGTAGACATCATCTTCCCACAGATGAAAAGACTACTGGAGACCGCCGAGGAAAAGGACCAGTTTATGGGTCCCAACATGGAAAGAATAGCTGAAATTTCCATACCAGAGAAAATGTCAATATTATCAAGTCTGACTACACTAACCATCGACATACAAAAAATTTTACAAAGTTGTATGGATTTCCAACATCAGCTGGTAGTGACAGCTGAAGCAATTGTCGAAGTCTGTGTATAGAAGAGACCAACCATCAGACTTCATAGCCCATGAAAATCAAGCACAAAGAATGACTACAGAGATGGACAAAGAAATTTTGGGTACCTCCCTATTTCTTCAGGACAAAGAAACGTTTTGTTCGTGGGGTAGATGTTGGAAAAGCAAGTCGGTAAGCTGAATTGAACGATAGCCGACTTAGTCGATCAACCGACTAGTTAGAGATTAGGTCGGCCACCTAAGGTCATGTTGGTTGAGTGAACCGACAGGTAGTTATTTGTAACTATTTGTAATTCATATATATTAGGCTATTGAGCCAAATGAAAACTCGGTTCAGTTCTCTGTAATGTATGGACCCTCTCATGTTAATATAATCTGTTATTCTATCTACTTGTTCTTATTTATTGTCTTTGTTATGTATGTATGTTTCAGTATGTATTATTGGTAACCTTATGTGATCTATGAGATTACAACACTATGAAAGTATCAAACTAGTAGGACTCAGCTAAGATCTACTTAAATCATCTAGGATGCAAATTTTAAATAATAGTAAAGAATCACACCACTTGCAATAATAATTTTACTAGTTAAATAAATTCCAAGAAAGAAAAGAAATAGAAATGAGTTATAGTTGAGATTTATTGTCACAGCTAATTAACACACCTTGCATAAAGAAAAAACTAACCTACACAACTGACTGTCACACCACACAGTTGTAGCTAATTGAAATGCAATCATTAACTATCAAAGGAAAATGCCATTATCAATCCTCACTGTTACATCTAATAGAAAATGCATCTACTGTAATTTCACACCACACAACAGAAACAAACTAAGCATCTAATTAACTCGACAACCTCTGTGGGAAGGCAAGCCCAACCTTCAAACATAGACGTTGTGACTAACACAACTTAAAACGCAAAGATTTGAAGAATCATGCTCCTTGTATTAAAATGGTGAATTACAATTACAACTCTCTGTTATAGCTTACACACTCTTATAATACTCAACCAACCCTTGGCTCAAATAGCCTTCCCATATTTCTACATGCAAAACACAAGTTGATATCCACTAATATCGGGCAGCCATGGAGATCTACGATCTTCGGGTTGCACTGTTACAATGAGATATTTACTGTCGTAAATGAAATTGAATGACGATATGGAATATAGGAAGCATCGTTACTCTAGCTCTTGATGGTTCAATAGAATCAATTGGACGAGAAATACTTTGTTGCAGTGCTGCCCTAGGGGTAGCAGAGCATTGTTGCAGCTTCCACGTGGAGAGATGATCATTGTTTTCATTCAACATATGGAGCTGGGACTGATAAGTAAGAGTTGGTACCAAATGCCCCTTTCTTCTCCAGACTAAGCGGTTGTTATTCCTGCTTCCCTCGAGGCTTGGAACTATATTTATCAAATAAATTCATATTAGCGCAATTTCAAAATAGTTCTAACCATAACAATCCTAGGAATTAATAGAATAAAGCAATAATAAATCATACCTGGAAGGGTTTATGCTCAATTTGAGGAAAAGCATCTATTCGATGTATAGATATGAAGTAGGACAAGGAAAAAAGATGTAATTGGTATGGTCAAAAGGGGGCTATTCTAGGACCCAACAGGAACTAGGGAATCAAGTTTCGGAGGCTTCCCACTGCAACTTTCAGAAAGTGACCTAGCTGAGAAACTCGACTCAAGGAGGCACATCTTTTTGTCCAAACAGAGTTCTCAAACTCCAAGTTTGGATAATTAGGATTTCTCTGACAAACCCTAGGTCAGGAAGCTCTGGAACCAGGTCGAAGACCTCAAATCGGTAATATCTAAATATTTCCTATTTCCATTTTAGGTTCTCATTTGAAAATATGACTCACCATACTCAGCTTGAGGACAAGCTTGGAGGGGATGAAAACTTCAGAGCATGGAAGTACGAAATATCTAATATCATTGAAGAAAATGACTTGGATTAGTTCATCACTGGAGAAGTTCCAGAACAAGAGGGAAATGAGGCTAAGTCTGCTCATAAAAGAATCATGGCTAATGCTAAGAGAATCATTGCAGATTCTATTAAGGATCAACTTATCCCCCATGTGTCTTCATTTAAGACACCAAATGAAGTATATGATGATTTGAAAAAGATGTTCAAATAAAATAATATCAACAGGAAGATGACTCTGAGGAACCAACTGAAGAATGTGAATATACAGAACTCTGAGACTATATAGTCTTACTTCACAAGGGTTTCTCAAATCAGAGGACAACTTGAAGCGGTTGAATAAAATGTCAAAGAAGGAGAAATTGTAATGACTAGATTGAATTGTCTCCCTAGATCACAAGACTCATTCACTCAAGGGGTTTGTACAAGAAGGAGGCTGATCTCTTTCAACATACTCCAAGAAGAATTTACACAACAAAAAGCTCGACTCGTGACAAGAGGAGATGAGATGGGAGAAATTGGAGATCAAGCTCTCATAGTTCACACCAGGAAGAACTTCAAGAAGAAGGAGAAGACAGAATTTTATCACAACAAGGAGGAAAAGAAACCGAAGAAGACCAAAAGAGACACTTCAAATGTTTGATGATACACTTGTGATAAAAATGGAAACTTTGCAAGAGATTGTCCCATGAGGAAAAAGAGACACCATGATCATGTTGTTGAAGATGATGAACCAACACACAAAACATTCAAATAGGAGAAGGATAATTCAGAGAAAGAGTATGTACTGACTACAACACTTACGGGAACTCTCTCACATGAAGAAAATTGATTGGAATAGTTCATTAATATATTTGAACATGAGTCACCTCACAAGATGAAACTTGGGGATGATTACCAATACCCCATAAAAGGGAGTGGAGAAGCTTCATACAATCTTGACTCCGGGAAATATTTAAAGATGCAGGAAGTGCTAGTTGTTCCAAGATTGAAGAAGAATCTTATCTCTATCTCTGCACTAGATGCAAAGGGAATTAGGGTTGCTTTTGTCAATGGCCAAGTTCTAATGTGGCCTAGAGGAAAGACAATAGAGGATGCAACAATGGTTGGAGAAGAAGACGGAGGCTTATACAAGCTAAAGGGACAGCTTGAACAAGAAATGGTTCATGAGTCAATTGAACCAAGTGAACTATGGAAAAGAAGGCTTGCACAGGTGCACTATAGATCACTACCGATGGAAAGAAAAGAAGTCTCAGGATTTCCAGAGATCCAAGAAAACCATGAAGGAATTTGCAAAGGATGTGCATAAGGAAAGAATGAAAAGAATAAATCTCCCAGCAATGAGAGCAAGGCTAAAGGAATACTGGAGATAGTACGTTCATATGTATGTGGACCCATGTACTCTTAGCTCATTAAGCAGGTATGTGTACTATGTTTACTTTATATATGGATAGTCACGTAAGACTTGGATATATTTCTTGAAAGAGAAAGTGAGGTTTTCCGTAAGTTCAAGGATAATAAAGCCTTCGTCGAGAACCATAGTGATAGGAATATCAAGACTCTATGGTCAATAATTAAAGAAACTATGTAGAGATTTCAAGATTAAGAGGGTGTTGAGCACTCCATACAATCCTCAGCATAATGGGGTTCTGAAACAAAAGAACCAAACCATCATGAAGGAAACAAAATATATGCTACATGACCAAGATATTCCTATGCACCTTTGAGAGGAGCAAGAAAGAACAACCGTGTATGTACATAACCATACTCCGCATCGAGTACTTAACAACAATAATCCTGAAGAGGATTTATCAGGAGAGAAACCAGAAGTCAGCGATCTGAGAATATTTGGTTTCTTGGTGTACATACATATCCCAAAGGAGAAAACGACCAATCTCAATTCTTCTGGGAGGAATGGTATATTTGTACGATACAGTGATACATCAAAGGCCTACCGAATATACTTCCCATGATTCAAGAAGATCGATATCAGTAGAGATGTAACCTTTGATGAAGACTCGACATACTTCAGGTCCAGGAGGACTCCTATCCAGGAAGTTGATGAACCTAAATAGACGAGAGTACGAAATATGGAAACCGGAGAAGCAATTCCAGAAGACCCTCAAGATCACGACATGACAGAACCAAAAGATCCTGTAGAGACATTCTTTGAGAAGGACTCCCACAAGAGGGAAACAACATGGGCATGAGAGCTCATATGAGAAGATAAAAGATATGGTGCTCCAGAGGGAATACATAGAGAGAGAAAGAGAGAAAATACCTACAATATCTATGTGGACCTGATGTGTGACATCATTGATAGAGAACCTTCCACCTATGAAGAGGCTGCAAAAAAGAAAGAATGGAAGGATGCGATGATCGAGGAATATCAGTCGATCATAAAGAATGATGTTTGAGAGATCGTTTTGAGACTGAGAGAGAAGTATGTCATGAATTCGACATGGATGTACAAGATCAAGCATGTTGTAGATGGAATCATCGATAAATACAAAGCAAGGTTCGTACCAAGATGATTTTCATAGAAAGAAGGCATAGACTACAAAGAGAAATTTTCACTAGTGGCAAGGTATACTTCCATTAGGACCATACTTGATTTGGCAGCAGTTATGAAATGGAAAATACACCATATGGATGTCAAGACAACTTGAATGTTGTAGTGGAGGAAGAACTGTATGTGGAACAACCACTGGGATTCGAGATACATGAAAGGAAGACCCATATGTGCAAATTAAATAAGGCATTGTATGGATTGAAACAAGCACCGAAGACATGGTACGATAGGATGAAAAACTCCCTGATGAGCTTGGAATTTACCAAGAATAAAGCACATTCTAAGCTCTACTTCAAGGTGGAAGATGAAAGACCTATGATACACCTGCTATATGTCGATGACTTGTTTCTGACAGGTGAAGATGAACTCATTACAAATGCAAGGAGGATAATTGCTACAAAGTTCGAGATGAAATACCTAGGTATGATGCACTACTTAGGAATGAAGGTGTGGTGAAGTGTAGATGGAATATTCCTTGGGAAAAGGAAGTATGAAGTGGATATTCTGAAGAGATTTAGAATGTTGGACTACAAGGCAATAGCCACACCTGTCACCTAACTTGAAGCTTCTGAGTGATGCTTCATCTGAGTCGATTAATGACATGATCTATCGTCAGATGATTGGCTCATTGATGTATCCGGCGAATACTAGACCATACATATGCTTTACGGTGAACACCTTAAGCGAGTTCCCGACGGATTCGAGACATGTTCACCTGACAGGTGCAAAGCATGTTTTGAGGAACCTAAAGGGTATAGTGGATTATGGGCTCAAATATGATGCAGATCAGAACATTAACCTACATGGTTATGTTGATTCGGACTAGGAAGGTAGCGCCACTCACATGAAGAGAACTTCAGGTTGTTAACCTACATGGTTATGTGGATTCAGACTAGGAAGGTAGCACCACTCACATGAAGAGAACTTCAGGTTGTTCCTTCAATTTGGGATCTCGTATGATATCCTGGTTCAACAGGAAGCAATCATGTGTGGCGCTGAGTACAACCAAGGGAGAGTATGTTGTTGATTACTTGTCTAGCTGCGAGGCAATGTGAATGTGAAAGCTACTGTCTGACTTATTTGATCTCTAGTAACTAGTATATTCTTCGATAATAAAAGTTGTGTGAAGCTATCGGAGAACCCAGTGTTACATGACAAGTCAAAGAACATCAAGATCAAGTTCCACTATATCAAGAATATGGTGCAGAGAGGAGCAGTGAAGCTCTAGTACGTAGCAACATAGGAACAGATATCAGATGTGTTGACCAAGCCTCTAACGAGAGTGAAGTTTGAGTAATTCAAAGAAAGATTTGGTGTGATCCAAATCGATATCACTCAAAATGGGAAGTGACATATTCTAGAATAGATAGAGAGACAGGTTATGTGAGTGTAACATCTTGATGAAATTCATAGGTTGCTCAGATATAATTAGTCCTATAAGTTATCCTTGGATAAGTCGTAATGAAGCTCGTAGGTTATCCATGGATGTAATCAGTCTTGATGTGTTCTATGCTAAAAATAGTTGATGCATGATATCTCACATGGGAAATGTGACTAGTTGTCTGAGCAGGAAAAATACTAGTGAAGCAGGATGCTCAGACGTAATCAGTCATGTAGGTTGTCCTCGGATGTAATTAGTCCTGGAAAATCTTGGAGGTTATCCTTGGACGTCATCTATCCTGTGACAAGTTATTCAAGTGTAAAATGAGACCTATCATGGTACACAAATTACTTGAATGTAATACGTCGAGTGGGTTGTCCAAATGTAAAATGAGACCTGGGATGGTACGCAGGTTACTTGGATGTAATACGCCTTGAAGTTTGTCTGAACGTAAAAGATCTTGGACATAGGTTGTTTAGATGAATAACTCCTTGAGGTTGACAAGATAACGTAAAAGGTCCTAATGTAGCAGGTTGTTTGGTCGTAATTCGTCCTTACATATATATCTATATGTGTGTGTTTCCATGTTGAGATGATAAGGTCATGAAGCACGAGAGGTGCACCTAGGTGATTCTACTGATAGAACGTAGTTTTTCCATGTAGAGAGGTAATGCATGAGTGTGCACCTAGTCGATCCTCGCATTGTAGAAGCTGCAGGTTGTCTTAATGATATGAAAATTATCCTGGCTTACTACTGAGGTGAAAGAACGTTGGTTGTCTACATCTAAAGCTTTGTTCTTTGTCTTTATTTGTGAAGGGTAAAAGAGATGATTTGGATACGATTAGATGAAGGTAGGAGACATAGGTTATTGCCGTGAAAATATAAAGAAGGTCCTGAACTATTCCTACGAGAAGGCATGCTTGAGATGTGATGAAGACCTGGATGAGGATTAGGGCTACACCTAGTCTCGAGAGAGTTGGCCCTATCAAAACTTTCGATGACAGATAGTACCGATCGATGATCAATAATAAGAAGATGATTGTAGCAACTATGATGATGACTCTGAGTCCATGATGATGACTATGCGATGAAGACTTGACTAGATGTGTTGATGACTGAAGAGAGAAAATACCTTCCTAGTTAAGAGAAAGTGTTGATGTATTTTTAACTTCACAAGATATTCTGATGTATATTATCATTTTATGTTATTGTACCCCCATTGGGAATGTGTTTACACCATTGTGGGATGTCTTAATTGTGACTAGACCTTAAGGTATAACCTTCATTGTTAGTCGAGGAAATAGTCCCCAATGTGACATCATGTAATGTGTATTTGGAGTCTCTCTTAGAGAATGCGGCCCTATTAGACAATACATATGGGCCCCAGTCTTATGTTTGGCCAGTGACTTCAAAGGGTATAAATAGGGAGACACTCTCCCTCATTTATACATACCTCACACTCTCAAGTTCGCATAAAAGAGAGAAAGAGACAAAGGAGGAGGGATAGATAGTTGTTGAATACATCTTGTTACTTCTTTTGATCATCTTACTATTCTGAGAAAGTTTGCAGGGGTTTCTCCTTTATGGTTTCTTTCGTGAATATATTTGTGTCTCGTATATCTTTTATATCTTATGAATCTTGTTGTACTTGTTATTCTTTCATATAAATATCCTAGATAATCTAGTCAAATCTAAGTAAAACTAACATGAAGGCGTGACCCCGTGAGAGATTCAAAACGTGAGCAACAGTGGTCATAGCATGAATGAAGGTGTCGCAAAAACCAAGAGGAAATCCTTCAAGCTAACAGACAAACAATATACATGTCCTAATTTCATTCGCTAGACCGTCGAGAAATCAAACCTACAGTCGCGAGACTATGCCTCCATTGTTTAACGCTTTCAGCATAAAATATAATTCCTCCAATCATATTTAGTCACAAATTGATTCCAAATACATAGTACAAATTTGAAATAAGCTAAATAACCTTTTGAGAATAAGAGAGAGATATTTCTCCTTTTTCAAAACTAACTATTATTATAATTCCTCGAATCATATTTGAGTCACAAATTGATTCCAAATGCATACTGCAAATTTGAATTAAGATAAGCCAACATTTGAGAATAAAACTTAGTTATTTGCGATTGAGGAAAAAATCTCAAAGGGAATAACACCGTTATTTGAAAGTGACAAAAATTCTACAAGTTGATGAAAGAGTGTTAAAGCATCCAGGTTATTAACTTTGGGAACGTTTAGAAAATATTCTAAATCGCAAACAATTAATAATTGCATAGCAATGTTTGAAAGTAAAAAATATTCTACAAGTTGATGAAAGAATCTTAAAGCATCCAAGTTATTAACTTTGGGAACGTTTAGAAAATATTCTAAATCGCAAATAATTAAGATTAATTGCATAGAAATGTTGGGTGAAATGATGTAGACGGTAGTTGAATTAGGATATTTGTTTTACATCTCATTCAAATTCAAGAGAAAATATCGATGAAATAATCCTAAAGAATCCAAATTAATAACTTAAGGAACATTTAGAAAGTATTCTAAATTAGAAACAATTAAGATTAATTATATAAGAATGTATGTTGAGTTGGTCTTGTAAAAAATATCATTTTTTGTTTTTGCTATAAAAAAAATTAATTACATAGAAATGTTATGTGAAGTGATGTATATAGTAAGTTTTTTACATCTCTTTCAAATCCAACAAAATTATACATCAGCCAAATAACATTTAATACTCTACAACACTATATGTGAGGTCGCACTTTACTAGCTACCACAATATCAAGAAGTTGAGCCCAAAATATCAATTATTTTTTTTTACTATTACTATTATTATTAAGGCTAATTCATCTATCATATGAAATCATATTCCTACACAACTTAAAATTATTAAAATACCATGAATCCTAAACTATGACCTGCACATTTCATTAATTTCAGGGCAGAAAAATTGTATCATAAAATTCTTATAAGGCCAAGCGTAAACATATATTTGCTCATAAATTGAGAAGAATATATCAATGACTAAACTCTTCCTCTTAATTGTAGGATTTAGTCAAATACTTAGTTCATAGGCTTTATATCTTTATTAGGAGACCACTTCGACATGCCATCTACTTATTTCAGATAGGAATTCAATAATATTATAAGAATGTCTTTTCTGAATTCTACATTCATGAATCATGTTGTTTTTATATTTATAATCTTTGAACATTTTGAAACTGACTAGCATATATAACATGAGGTTAGGATTTCTTATAGAGTCCTTCGAAGGAGTGTTTTCTCATTTATGACTTTTTCAAACATTTACACAAATAATTTTAAATAACAAATAAATAGATTGAAGAATTATGTTGGATAGTTAGCAATCACCACCTAACCTAATAATATTTACTCATTCATATATTTGATGACCATAACTACTCTAAGTACATTATAATGAATATGAGCAAACACTATATAACTTAACTTCTCAACTTATTGATAATTGTACTTACTTATATTGAATTATTGCAAGTATGTTCACAAATCATTTCCCTAAATCTTTTTTACTAAAACAGGTGATTTAACAAGTAAGCTACAATCATTGATACAATTTAACAAATAATAAGCATGCAACAATTTAATTTACTAACAAAGTTTTACACCCACTTGACAACAAGTAACTTACAGTCATTAAAGCAATTTAACAAATAGTTAACATACATATATGCTACAACTCATTTTACTAATACAATTCAATTTAAAATCACATAATTTCTTATAAACACTAAAGAAAAAATAATCTAAAGCCATTAAAACATTATAATAAAATGAACCTTACTACAAGTAACCATTATCATTCATGTTTCCCTTAAAAATTAAAAATATTTTAAAACAATTTAACAAAGAGTTAACATACATATTAGTTACAACTTAATTTACTAATACAATTCAATTTAAAATCACATAATTCTTATAATCACAAAAAAAAAATCTAAAACCCTTAAAACATTATAATAAAATGAGACTCATTAGAGGTAACCATTATCATTTAAATAAAAATATGTTAGAAAGAAAACGTGTAACTATAGCTATGGATGGTTACGGTCCAGTGGTTTTAATTATCATAAAATTTCTTATAACCACTAAAGAATTAGCTGAACACTCTCTCACTAAGTGTACGTTAGAAAAGTTTAATTTACATATAATTATAAAGTACAGAGATCTCCTTGTGCAAACCTATGTGGACTGCCATGAATTAATGAAGGATAATCTAGTGGCCGCGTCAAAGAATATTTTGAGAGAGTCCATCGTTATAGTTGGCAGAGCATCTAATTTCATTTTCAGAGCTGCTTGTCCTGGAACTGTCTCTACCATAAGATCAGAACGCCCACTTACACCTTCAACAGAGTCAGATTTACTGTGGCCACAGAGGCTACATTTCCTGTTTCATCAATACCTTGCCTCTCCACTTTTGCAAATTCTGCCCTACTCTGAAATTAGAGAATTCTGCGGTGTCAAAAGATGGCGCTTACCTTTTGCAGCTAGATTTACCAGAAGAAGCGTTTGAAATAAAGCATGGAGTCTCTCTACGTTCTATAGGGTAATCATTGCAACGCATTGTAGTCAGATAATTAGAGTCATCTTCTCCTAGCTTTTCTGACCTTCAGTTATGGCTGATTTAGGCTGTAATAGCACGTGCGTGGGTTAGTTGTTGCTAAACACTTCTGTGATCCCCAAAGAAAAAAGTTAAAGACAAATTTTTTTGAATAACCTAGTGGTAAGGGAAAACCGAAAAACCTGGGGCTACTGAAGCTGTTGTCCTCTACTGGTAATTACTACAAAAGATTAACATTCGAAGTCTTCTCGCCCTAAATCTTGACCACTTCAGTTTACATATCGTTTGACCTATTTCGCGACCGTAATAGCAAACAAGCAGATTAGAGATGTATATTCGTATATATTTTCCTTCTAAACCTTATCCTGTGTTGCTTTGGATGTAAACCTTATTGAGAGCTTTGGCTGAAAACATCATTCAAAGCCCTCTATTATCTTTAGTTTCTTTGGGTTAAATCCACCTATAAGCTAGATATACGATCAAATCTCAGCTTCGGTTTGTGTAGTCAGCACGGTGATGGTGAGAAAAGGTAAGTCATCAACTGAAACCAGCTTTGATGCCCTTCAACACTAATAAATCTGTCGAGATCGACCACAACTTAATAGAAATCAACATAACAAAGAGTAAAAGACTACGTTACTAGAAACAAGAAACGCAAAAACTGAACCAGAAACAAGAACGGTACCAAAAAACTATTTTTGGAAACAAGAACAGTACCAAAAACTATGTTTAAAGGTTTCGCTTGTCTAAGAAACAGGAGAGAAAAAGAACAAGAACACTGGATGTAAAGAGGAGAGAAACATCACACAGTCAAATATAGTCTATAAACTGAAACATTATTTATAAAAAAAAAATTATTTATAAATTGAAAGCTACTTCACCCATAGTTTATAGCTTGTTATTTCTATTTCAAAACCATAAATCAGTTTAATAAAATCAAAATCACCCCATATATTAATTTAAAGAGTATTATTTCATTTCAAAACCATAAACCACTTAATTAAAATCAAAGCTAAAAAATTAATCAAAAGATAATTATTTAATGCTTTACACATATTGGATCCTTATACCCATATTGTCACTATTGTATCTCTATCACGCTAGTAAAAGGTAACACTTCCCTATCAAATGGAAAGATCCGGACCTCTAGGGAGGACAGAGGTTTTTAATGCACCTGCAAGCCAAATACTAAGTGTGCTGAATCAAGTGTAACTTTTCGCTATCATATTTATTCATTGTTAATGAATGGATCAAATTTGGCTGTTGGTCTCTTGAATGGCTTGAAGGTACATGTTTTCTAAGCTCAAGATTTTTTTTATATATAGTGTCATTCTATATAGTTAATACAAGGATAGCATAAGAACATAGGCCAGAAACCTTTTTACACCAATCCTTACGCCAGTTGAATCCTTAGGCCCAGTAACCCCGACAACAGAAATTGAAAAACTACAGGTGCCTGAAAATTCAGAAACAATGAGAAGAAACTGGAAGAAACGCTAACCTTTTCTGGTTTTTCACCTTAAAAACAAAAACGAGCGTAAAAAACGCCCTTTCTAATTCCATCTTCGTTTCTGATCCATTTTTGGAAAGAAACTAGAGATGCCGTCACGTTTCTGGTAACACGTAAACAAATCGTTCAAATCTCCAATTCCCAAAGCCTCGTTTATCCCTTTGCTTCATGTATTCTCTTACGCTGAATCTCCTGGCAAACGGGGAAAAGCTGATCCAATATTGAGATATAAGACGCAATTTTAATACTTTTTTGGTTTCACAACTCGATGCCCACTCATAATACACAGTAGCAAAACTACGAGATCTTCGTGAAAATTTAAGCTTTGAAAGGAGCTCAATTTTGGGCCGGGTGGGTTTGGCAGGCTTGCTTTATGCTTACTGAAAATGTCAATCTTAAATGCCTATTTCCCAAAAGTCCTTGCTTCCCCTATTCCTTCTTCTCAGTTAGTGCAAACAGATGCTTTAGAAAGAGAGGCTTCCTATTTCACTAATCATTTTTACTTAGCACTTAAAATGAAGCACTAATACAATTTATTTGGAGTTGTTGTTTGTTTGTTTTTACAACTACTCAACACAATAATTTATAGTTATTGATGTAATTTAACAAATAATCAATATACAACAATTTAATTTATTAACAAAATTTTACAACCACTTAACAATGGAGTAAACTACTTAACTGACCATTTGCACCGATTGGACGACCTGACGACTTGCACCGATTGGACGACCTGACGACCTGGCTCGTGTGAGCCGTCACATCCAACGTTGCCAGCCGAAGTTGCCAGACGACCATCCGATCGGTGCAAATCGTCGAACAAATAGGTCAATCTCTTGACAACAAGTAATCCATACTCATTAAAACAATTTAACAAACTACAACTTAATTTACTAATACAATTCAATATTTAAAATCATATATTTTTTTATAACCACTATACCAGAAATAATCTAAAACCCTTAAAACATTGTAATAAAATGTGGCTCACTACAGATACACATCCTCATTTATATTTAGTTTGAAAATTAACAATATGTTAAGAAAACGTGTATCATTAAATGTAACTATCAATGAGAATTTTAACATTCAAAACTAGCAGATTATTATTAAGAAAAGAAAATACTAACGTTATTCATGAAAGAAACACAAGTAAGAGCCTTACCTCCTGTTTGGTCAACTCCAAAGTACCCTTCTTCACACCTTAATTTGAAGATTGTTGAGTGGGAAGGTTTACGTGGAAGTTAATCAAATTTTCAATTTTAATATATAAATTTAATTTAATAAAAAAAGATATTTACTTAATTTAATAAACCTACATGAATTCAAGTAAAGAATATTCACTCCCTCAAAAGATGAGGATATTGAAGCTTAAGCATATATACCATAACACTCAACAGTGCCTATTACCAATTCATTCTTTAAACACTTTATAAAGTAATATAGAACAAAAACTACTCGACCCAGTCTAATGTTTCTATAATTCGATATCACTTCCTTATTTACTTTTATATATATATATATATATTCCTTAACATTAAGTATTTTTCTGGGTTTCTTTCATTTGCTATCAGCAAAACTAAACTAAAAGGATTGCTTAAAATATGCATTGATTTGCACAGTACCCTTTAAACACTTTATAAAGTAATATAGAACAAAAACTACTCGACCCAGTCTCATTCTTTCTATAATTCGATATGACTTCCATATTTACTTTTATATATATATCTTAACATTAATATTCAGTTTTTTTCTGGGTTTCATTCATTTGCTATCAGCAAAACTTAACTAAACTAAAAGGATTACTCAAAATGTGCATTGATGTGCACAGTACCCTTGTGCACAGTACCCTTGAAAATAAAGACTTTGGAACTAGATCTACTGGGCACAGCAGCATGTGTTTCGTCTTGGACTCGTGAAGATTCTTCATCGTCAATCTCAGTGGGCATATCATGTACTTGTGAAGATTCTTCATCATCAATCTCAATGGGCATAGTAGATGTGACTTTTTTCCTTGCTTTAGGGATTCTTACTCTTGGAAACACCCTCTTCACAGAATTTGATGGCGAATTTGCATGGCACTTTCTTGCAAGCTTGAATGAATTGTTAGTCCTCACAAGAACACCCTTTCTGGTTAAATCCTTCAACTCTTTGTACAGTTTTTTTTTGAAATTACTTGGTAGAGTTTTCGTGTACTTCTGCCCGATAGTCTTGATTATTGCATACTGACTACATCGGGTGCCCTGCATAATTTCATTTATAGCTTCTATTATCATCTGCATAAACAACAAACTCATCATTTCATTTATGGCTTCAATTGCCTTCTGCACAATAAGGAAGTTCAACAATAGTGTATCCATCATAACAAACATTATAATTAAATTACTAAAGACATCCCACCATACAGCTAACAATGATTATCTTCTGCACAAACAGTAAGTTCAACGATAGCGTAGCAAACATAACAAACATTATAATTAAATTACTAAAGACATCCCAAGACATCCCACCATACAGGGAACACTACTATGGGGGTTTTATTACCTCCTTATAAGGCGGAAGACTATTCACAGCATTACAGCGGGTGTTTTCTGCCCTACTCCTGGGTTGTCTCCTCTTCCTGGATGCCCATCCACCAGTTAAAGGTGACTCTCCATGACTCACAGACCCTCCATTACTCACAGACCCCATTATTCATCACACTCGAAGGAAGAATACTTGAAAGTAAGCGGACTTCGAGACAACTAAAAATAGATAAAATAGGAGAGAGACGGGTAGTGGTGAAATTTGCAACCTGCCCAGCTTTTCTCCGTCTGTGTATTCTCCTTTAACAGCTCACCAACGGAGCATTGTCATAATATTGTAACTTCAATTTGTTGGAGTTATTTAGTAATCATTATTGTTGTTCATTCACATAAGAGGGATGTACGAATGCACTGAAGCTTAGCATTTATGAACTGCAACATCTAATAAAATTGATCGACAAGTCATCACATAATACTCACCAAAAACTGTGTGAAATGTCCTGAATGAAAACAAGAAAGGCAAACGCACCAACCATAAGAATTAGGAATTTGATTGAAACTACATTCATTCATTACTGCAATCTTTGGAAGGAGATTAGGGTTGGTACCATGAGAATGATGGATGATTTGATATTCACATGTTTTTTAAAAATTATGAAATTCATTGCACTTAGCTTTGCACATGGAGAGAAGTAGATAGCCTCCGCACATGGAGGGAAAAAACGACGGCGCCCCTGAGCGTGCTCGAGGGCGCCCCTGAGCTCAATTTTCAGGCATTTCAGGCAGACCCACCTACAGCCTGAGCTTGCCTTCAGGCACCGAGGTCCTCTGACAACTGTTCTGGAAAAGGTCTGACAACCACTGAAATGAAACCTCATATCCAATAAAAACGCTCCAGGTAATTAAAATTACAATTTAATAAATATCAAAACCGTATACTTCATGACATGCCTCCGATTTCTTAAATTAACTTGTGCGCAAAACATGGGTTTTGGCCCATGTGATGTCATCCAAGCTGGGCTACAGGTCCGCCAAAGTTTCATCCATGTGCGGAGGCTAAGAGCCCTTAGGGTCCAGTTTTGATAACGCAATGGCACCTTAACCTCCCCTTTCAGGCGCATGATAAAATTATGGTGACCCAATGGTTGTACCTCAACCTCGCCTTTCGTGCCCTTATGAAATTTTGGTGGATCTAATACATTTATGAAGCACTCATTTAGTAATTGTCAGATCGAGCCCTTCTGAAATTTTGGTGGATCTAAGACATTTATGAAGGGAGTGGGCTACCGACGCGACGATTTTGCCCGGCGGCAACCGTCGCGCCGGCGCTCCGACCACCGCCGGCGACCGCTCCTCTCCGTTGCCGGCAGCCNACCAGCAGACAGTTATCGAATCCAAGCTCTTTCGAGCTTTTGTTTCACAGGGCTCGTTCGGCGGGAGTTTTGTTTGAATTGGGAAAGAGGACGGACGTGGAGGA
>LPNX010276684.1:356535-410054 GCA_001517045.1 Pseudotsuga menziesii
CAAAATAGGAGAAGTGGTACAAAACATGTTTTTTTTCATAAGACAGTCCAAACCACTTGGTTTGGCAACCCAAACCTAAAACCAAAGCAGCCAAGTCTTCCACCATGTAGGTTGGAAAAAAGGTGCTCGCCAAAATTCTAAACTTAAATCACCCGTGCACGTATTTTAAAAAGTAACGCACACGCACTAGAAGCGCGATCGCGCTTCTAAGTGTGTACGCGTTTAACATGCGTGCAAGCATAGGTTTAGTTGAAACTTTGCTTTGGTTTTATTTTCAAGCATTTGCAATGGAATGGTGATGATGACCATGACGATGATGATGAACAATGATGATGAGGAGGAGGAGGATGATGACAATGATGATGACTATGATGATGATGATGAGGATGATGATGACGAGGATGATGATGATGATGATGATCACGATGACTATGACTATGATGACGATGATTATGATGACGACGACGATGATGATGATGATGTTGATGTTGATGATGATGATGATGATGATGGTGACTATGATGATGATGATGATGATGACGACGATGATCATGAATAGTATGACTATGATGACGATGATTATGATGATGATTACGATGATGAGGATGATGATGAATATGATGATTACTATGATGGTGATGATGATGATGATGACAATGGTGATGATGAGGATGATGACTATGATGATGATGATGACGATGATGCTGATGATGATGATGATGATGATGACTATGATGATGATGGTGAGGATGATGATGATGATGAGGATGAGGATGAGGATGATGACTATGATGATGATGATGAGGATGATGATGATGATGATGATAATGACGACGATGATGAACACTGATGGTGATGATGATGATGAGGATGATGATGATGAGGATGATGACTATGATGATGATGAGGAGGAGGATGATGATGAGGATGATGACTATGATGATGATGATGAGGATGATGATGATGATGATGAAGATGACGATGGCAATGATGATGAACAATGACAATGATGATGATGATGATGAGGATGATGATGATGATGATGATAGGTTTAGTTGAAACTTTGCTTTGATTTTATTTTCAAGCATTTTCAATGGAATGATGATGCTGACCATGACAATGATGATGAGGAGGAGGATGTCAATGATCATGATGAGGATGATGACTATGATGATGACGACGATGATGATGATGATGAAAATGACGATGACGATGAGGATGAACAATGATGGTGATGATGATGATGATGATGACGATGATGATTATCACGATGACTATGAATATGTTGACGATGATTATGATGATGATGATTATGATGATCATGGTGATGATTAGGATGACGAGGATGATGATGTTTGTTAACCCAAAACTCCCCCACATAGCTCTCTATGGCCTACACCACCTAAGGACACCATCTTACAACACTCATTTCACTCCGTAAGACCTTCCATTTGACCCCCACACCTCCAAGAGAGCCCAAGGATGAAGAAAATGGCTAAAAACCCCCAAAAAGAGCCCAAAGTAGACCCCTAGGAGCTAAATCCCTAAAAAAGGGGCTAAAACCCTAAAAGGGGCTAAAGTTAGGGTGGAAGGGGCTAAATTCCCAAAAAAGGAGCTAAAGCATTGACCAAGGGCTTAAAACCCTAAAACCCCTTAGAAAAACTATATAAGGAGGGTGGGGGGTCACTCTCAAGACACTCCTCATTTGCATATTGTTATGCTGTCTGTGGATGCTTTGAGACCTCTTGCTCTCAAACCACCCACTCTCCCTCTCCTCCATTTCCATTTCATCAAGCCATTGCTTCCCAACCAAAAGAGAGGTGCTCCCATGAGCTAGGGCATGGTGGCCCATTTCCACCTAAGCGAGGTATAACTTATTTTTATGCATGTTTATTTACTTGTTTTGTTTCCTAACTTATATTGTCATTTGCAGGTTTTTCATTAACATTGTTTGCAGGTTGTCTCCATGATAGCTTAGGTTTATTATTGCAGTTTTGGAGGCGGAACCCTAACATCCTATGTGCAGAGGGGTTCAACAATACTCCATCATCTCCTCTCCTTTATTTTTCATTCATTAGCTATTAGATTCAATTTACTATTGTATTCATTTTCTTAGATTAGCATAGGTTCAATTCGCAGCTCTGTTTTTACCATTTATCATTTCTTTTTTTTACTGTTTTCTAAGGGTAGAAACCTACCCTTGTGCCCTATAGGCACAAGGGAGCCATTTCTGCCCCTGTAGCAGGGAGAAATCTTTGCTACAGCTTTGGCGACTCCACTGGGGATGATCCCACACGATCCGTGGGCAAAAAATTTCAAGTTTTCAAGTTTTTCAGTTTTTACCCTAGCTTTCAAACATTTTCTATTAGATCTATTTAAATTAGCTTTATTTCCTGTTTTTTGTCAATGCCAAAGCCTCTGCTAGGCCAAGCCAAGTCAGACTGACCCGGTACCAGTTACTGTCGGCCAAATATGACCCTGCATCACCAAAAACACCCCTTTCCGGAGCAGGTCGCTCTTATCGAGGGAAAAGGTGAGACAAGGTGCACTTAATCCCTAGACAGGCGTGACCAAGGCACACTTAATCCTCATACAGACATGACCTCAGCCTAGGAGCTCAAGTTGCGACTGTTTTGGCATTTTATGAGACCCGTTCTCTCATTTCTGGAAAAATCTCGCGGCCCCCTCACGGGATTTGGTTAGAAATGTGCGGCCTATCACACAGAAGTTGTTTTTCGGTTTAATTAGCAGTAATTTTTAGTTTTATAGGACTGTCAGTGCAACCCAGCTGCCTCTGTCCACCATTCCAGGTCTCTTTTAATTCCAATTTTCATTTTTTGCAAATCAATCAATGAAGAATGTGTATATGCTAAATCAATCACTAAGGCTTAATAAAATCAACTAGTCTAACTAAAAATAACATAAAATTAACCATATTGCTACCCCCTTCCTCCTCTAACTAGTCATCACCCTCCGGGGTATTCTGGAATATGACGAAGGGACAACTCATATAGATCTAGGCACTCCATGGCATTTTTCCCAAACCACTAAAACCAGGTGACCTGCAAGGTACGAGGGGTAGAGAAGGAGGGCTTCTCACGGCGCTAAGAATCCTCCCTGCTTGACCAACCTAGCACTTGGGACGTGACCTGAGGATCTACAGATGGGCTTAGTCCCACTGTGTTGAGAACCCAGCAACTTCTCTTAGTTGCAGAAGAATACCACTAAGAGGTAGACATTTAGTTAGGCCAACAATTCAGGGTTAATCACTACATTTGCTTACAAATTTCTGTTTATTTTTGCATACAAAACCATGATGTGAACTCTACCATGAATTCATAAACCATATTGCAAACAAAATACCAGAACAAACAAGCAAAACAACACACCATACCACATAATTAACCCAACTTAGTTCATGACGCTGAGTAAGCCTTAAAATTTACTAAATTTACACTAAGTTCAATCAACTCTACAGTCTTTGAGGACATAAGTCCCTGACTACTACAACTGTGGGAAGTACTTGGGATTTGCCCAGAAACACATTGTGAGGAGTACCACAGGAACCCCAAAGTAGCTGGCCGTTGAGAGGAATTGCCAAGCGAAACGGGCAATGACCCCTTCCGATTAAGTAGAACCACCTGTGAGGAACAAACCAAGTGTTGTCTTCTGGCAGTCTTGGTGGCCGAGAGACCACCTTCAGCCAATAGGAAGCCATTGAAACCGGGGTCCAAATTTCATACCCACCAGTTTCATACACACAAGCAAACATAATTGATCCTCCACGATCTTCCTCACGCCTAAGAGGCGAACCACCACCATTTGGAACACTCAGTCGGCACCGTCGTAGCCATTCTCAGCAATCTCCCACACCATCATAGGGCCACACAACCTCTAATTCTGATTTAGACCCATATCAGTCTGAACCAGACCTCCATACTGCACCATCTGGCCCCATCGCTACTGCAAAATCGGATCCATTTTCCAGTCTAACCTTAGCAAGTGGACCCATGTCCACATCACAACTAGTCACCCACAACATGGCAAGCAGTCCAAGCACAATCGTGCAGACTGTCATTAGCCAATTGCCACCACCCATAGTGACTAGCCAAGTTATCCCAGTGGTAACACATGGGGGCAGTGGCCCCTCCACACACATTGTCCCCCCTGCCACACAGGGGGGCAGTGCACCAACCACCCACATTTCCCCTATCGCCATACATGGGGGAAATTCCCCCACTACCCATACCATCCCACCCAGAACACTTGGTGGCATTGGCACATCCGCCATGGTGCCACCACAAGCTCCCCAGCCATGCAGATGCATTATGCACTTGCAAACCCCACGCCCATTGCGGCCCTGTCCCACATCAACTTGGGGTCAAATTTTCCCTTCATGGCTCATTTGAACTTGCCTGACTTGGCCAGATTGACGAATGACCCCATCCATCACCAAGGTTTTTTGCCACCCATGCCAACTAAGCTACCTTCAGACATCCCAAAGTTTGAAGGCAAAGCTGGGGAATGTCCCCAAAATCATATTATGACATTCCATCTATGGTGCTCATCCAATAGTATTGTAAAAGACTCCATCAGGCTGAGGCTGTTCCAACGCACCCTTACAGGTGCTATAGCCAAGTGGTACATTGAGCTACCACAAGCCAAGTATCCCGACTTCAACTCCCTAGCCTTCATGTTCCTACAGTATTTCCAACTCCCTGTCAGATATGACTAGGGAGTGGAAATCTTGTTATCCTGTCACCAAAACACCGCCACTCACATCACTAATCATATCCATGAGTGGCGCCGGCGCCGTAGCTTATGTAAGATCCAACTTGATGACAAGATCTTATTGGATTGGTTCCTCAAGACTTTGCTCCCGCCCATCGCAAAGGACGTCGCATCTGAACGTCCCCAATCTGAAGAAGAGGCCATACTGAAGGCCCAACAATTTGACCTCATCTATGCCCAGTCGGGATGCTTGTATAATGTCATTCCTGACGCTCCCCGTCCAAGTACCTCCTACCACGACGCACCGGGGGCATCCCACGTAGCGGACGACATCATAGGATCAATCTCCCAACAACCACAACCTCGAACGACACCACCTGTCATTACATCCCAACCAAGCAACACTGCTAATGTTTCTTATCAAAACCAAGCTCCGGACTATGCTAGAATGATGTCCCAATCCGGAGCGACAACCTCTTCTGCCCAACCTGTGCCACCGCAGCAAGCTTAGGCCATGGCTTGGCCAACACAAAAGTACATGGGGCAAATGCCCACATTCATGGCACCACCACCCCCACAAATATACTATGCACCACCCGTGCAGCAAGTTCAAGCCCCCACCCTCGCTCCACCCGCTCCGTTGGGACAAGTGTTCGCACAACAAAACCGTCCCAGCCAGCCTGCCCCCAACAATAAAAAAAGGGAAATCTAGAAACAACCGGCCCCGTAACCAAGGCAATAACCAACCGCAGGGAGGCAGTCAGCAACTGAACCCTCCCAATAATGTCGTGGTTAACCGGCCAACACAAAACCCCCCAAGACATAATCCACCAAGACGCAATGCACCGTTGCGCATAAATCAACCTTGTACACTCTGTGATGTTTAAGGGTATTACACATTTGAGTGTCCCCTCATGGCTCACGCTAAGCAGGCCATTCAAAATGAGGCCCAACAAGCCGCCAATGCTCCCAATCAAGCCCAACCCAATCAGGCACCACAAGGACCTCCTCCCATGGTGCTTTAAAACCCACTGCCAGTCCAAGGATTGGTGGAAACCGCTACCCCTCCCCAAGCCAATCCCAACGCTCCGGGGGCACCGCCCACGGCTGAAACAGGTGTTCACCACCTGATGACCATGACCACTGAAGAGGTCAACTTATAGACTAGATGAAATCAATACGGTACCACCACTGAACCTGCTGAGTCATCAGAAGCATCCATGTCTAAGACAACCAACCTACCTCTCAAGTTACCCCCATTCCCGCACCCCCCCATACGCAGAATTGCCAATAACACCACAGCTAGAGCTGCAGTCAGCTATAGCATTGTGGATGATTTGGCCCAAACGCCAACCGCCATGTCCGCTTTTGAGGTACTTAAAACGTGCCCAATGCAGTGGAAAGCCTTACTAGTCGCTCTAGGGGCAGTAGACCCCTCTGATTCCAAGCTAATCACATTTGACACAGAGAATGAAGAGCCGCGCATGCCCTCCACTATCTCCTTCCAAATCTCGGTATCCATCCGGAACTTGGTTATGCACCAATGCATAGTGGATGAGGGGGCATACACATGCGTCATGTCTACCTTGGTTTGGCAGAAGCTTGGATCACCGATTCTGCAACCATCCTCCATGACTCTACGAGCTTATGATGGACACCCCACTAAAGCCCAACGAATCCTCCCCCATGTCCCCATCACGTTAGCCGGGAAGACAGTCATGATCAACATCGAGGTCGTCAACGCTCAACTGGATTACAACCTCCTCCTCGGGAGGAGTTACATGGACGCCATGCGAGCCGTAGCATCAACTGTCTTCCACCTCATGATGTTCCCCCATGAAGGGAATATTGTGACGGTTGACCAGCTCACCTACCATGATCCACAAGGGTTAACAGTACCTGCCAACGTTATCCCTACCATCACCACCACCGAGCCACAAGGGGCGACCGCACATGCTAACGTCATCCCTGCACATGCTAACGTCATCCCTGCAACCAACACTATGGTTGAAAACACACCAGCCTACCAATCGTTGAATGTGGGCCTTGGGTTGTTTACTGATCCCACCATGATAGGTCCTTTCCCGTTGGTGTCACCACCACCGACACAAAAGCAAACTGCTGACTTGTGCATGGTTTCATCAAGCACCGCTGCACCCAAACAACAACCGTAGCCATAGCCCCAACCACAACCACAACATCGTCTGCAGCAGCAATGCCAACAGCAACCGTAACATCATCTGCAGCAACAGCATTACACGCAGCCGCAACCACAACCTCACCCCAACATGCAACCAGCTGGGAGTTATGTGGGCTCATCTCTGGTCCATACAATTCCCTTCCTCTTTTCCCCACCTGGTGTCATGAGCAAGCCGGTCATGGCTACCTTAAGCCTACCCAACTTTACGTTGGGGATCCCGGTGTGGTACCTAGATCCACCAGCTCAACCAGCAATGCCCCAGGTTGTGTTAAATCTGGTGCAACTTATTGCGGTTGAGTCCCACCTCCCACCTGGTCCGCATTGGCCAACAACCACACCCGCACCTGCACTACCCCAACCCAAAAGGGCTAGGGGAAAGAGCACCAAAGCCATTGCAGAACCACAACAAGTTCCACCTTGTGCCGTCTGTGAACAACATGGCCATCCAACTCAGGATTGCCCCTAAATACCAATGATCTGTGTGCATCTAGATGCCATGGATACGAATGAAAACATCCCCATGGTTGAACTCCCAACCATGCCAGTAGTAAAAAACAAGGCATTAAGGACAAACCATGCTTATGCCCATTTGCGACTTGTATGGACATTACTCCCACCATTACCAAGACTTACCCGAATTTCGAATGGCTCTAGTTGACCTCCGTCACCATTCCCTTGAGTCTGAGATCACCTTAATCGAAGAATTTCATCCACCACCTCCTTCGTCCGACACCATGTCCATTTACATGATGTCTAGTTCCCCCAACCAGCTCATCCCCATCTCAAACGACGGTCCATCAGACCTGTCTCTTTGTTATTTCGACAATGATGAGGATATACTTGAAGCTCTGACCGCCCTGGAATAACCATGGGACGACATGCACCATCGCTTGTTCTTCCTTCTGGAAAAAGCTTGTGTTGCAGTCTGACCAGTTTTCTGTGGAGACCAAAGATTTCATCCATGGGAAGGTTGACTGGTTCAAGAACCAAATCCCACCACCCGATGCCTTCGAAGAAGGGAACATGGCAAACATTTCTCCAACTTATTAAGATCAACATCTCAACCAACTGTGAGATCGTTGAAGAAATCATGTTGGGGGCATCTTGCTCCCCGGAAGAGGTCGATGCCTACACCGCTCTCTTCCAAGAATTCTGCGACATATTTGCCTAGTCATAAACTGAAATGCCCAGCTTAGATCCATCCATCGTGGAACACCACATCGACACATGGCCTGATGTGGCACCCATCCACCAGAAGCAACGGCCCATCCATCCATCCAAAGTGGATGCGGTGAAAGCCGAGACAGAGAAGCTGCGCACAGCTGGCTTCATTTATCCCATTGCATGCATAACCTGGGTTTCTAATCCTGTTCCCGTGAATAAAAAATAGGGTACCATTCGCGTTCGCACATCCATGATATTAATGGGGCATGTCCCAAAGACAACTTCTCCACCCCATTCATTGACCAGATCATCGATGCATGCGCCGGACATGATGCCTTCTCCTTCATGGACGGATTTTTCGGCTACAACCAAATCCAAATACGGAAAGAAGACCGTTACAAAATGACATTCACAACCCCATGGGGAAAATTCGCCTATCGATTCATGCCCTTTGGCCTAAAAAATGTTGGAGCCACCTTCCGGCACACCATGACGCACTACTTCCGCGATCTCGTGCACATCATGTTGGTTTGTTTCGAAAACATTATCGCATAGTGGCAAAACTGCAGACAACACATAGATGACTTGCGACAAGTCCTCATGCAATGTCGCCAGTGGAAAATATGCTTGAACCCATCCAAGTGTGTTTTCTGTGTCCCCACGGGCCGTCTCCAAGGATTCATCGTGTCACACAAAGGAATGACCGCTGATCTGCGGAAATTCCAAATGACTTTCCCCCTAACATCAGCCCTTTGAGAGACAACATTCTAAATTGTATTATAATTCTTCCGTTTTTTGTTTTACACATTTTTTCCCAATTGAGTCTTATGTATCGTTTCCTCTCATTGCTTTAGATGGACCACACCCCAGATCGGTATATGGGATTCAAAGATGGAGCAAGCAGATGGTACCCGAACCTCGCCTCGGCTGCATGGGTAATCTACTCCCCATCGCACGAGTTGATCCACATCGACGGAATATGCGTGGGCACTGCGACCAACAACCAGGCGGAGTATGACGGTGTCAATGGCCTCTTGGTCACCGCTGTATAGTTAGGAATTCATCATCTCGATGTCTTCTTAGACTCCCAGCTGCTTGTTTCTCAACTGAACAAAAATATATATATAAAAGTGCATCCACGTGTGTCAAAAATATATATATAAATCTATAAAGTCGCATGTCCACAACATGTCCAATACAAAAATGAGAAGCCACATATTCTCTCTCAATAGGATATACATAAGTGACATAAAATCCCCTAAGTGCACCAACGCACTAGGAATAGCTCCACAAGGCTACTAGTCTGATTTAGACCCATCATCTAACTCAGACTCATCATCCTTCGAAGAGGATGTATCCAATGCAAGAACACCACCTCGCCGTCTGACGAAAGTGCTCGCATGCCACTGCCATCTTCCTCATCACGCCTGTCAGCTCAGGAGGAAGATTGTGAACAGCGGCAATAAAGTTAGTGCTCAGATGCTGCCAACCAACATCTGACACTCCAGTAGCCACCTCCTCCATGTACGGTACCAGCCCATCCATATCCTGTTGCTGGCTACGAGAGTTCCTGAAAGGGGCCACCACAGAAGCTGTCGCAAGAGGTACGGCAACAACCCGCCTCCGATGCCTAGGTGGTGGATGAGGACCAACATCTGTAGACACAAGCAAGGACACCATCAGTCCACATACATCAATATGAAAATCACCAACTAGCTCAACTATACTATGCACAAAGATAAACATAAAATATCAAGCATACATACCAGCTAGTGCCCAATCCTGACCATAAGGTTGGGAATCTGAGGATCTCCCTGGAAATCCATACCTGCATATGGGTACTCCTCAATCACCATAGGCAACTGGAGCCACTGCTCCAACAAATCCTCTGTGAAGAAGCGGCCCACTCTATCGCCACCCTCGCAAATCATCATATGGTACCACCCATACATCATCGGCTCTCGCGGACCACTATCCTCCATAGCCCGATGAGGACGAAGTGTAGGTACTTTCTCAAAAAAGAAATTACATAGAAAGGAGCCAAAGAAAAAACCAGTTCCACTATTCTTCGACTTGTTCAGCTGACACCGAACAGCTTGCAAGTACATCTGGCCCCATGCATAATATGTGCCACCAATGGCACACTCTACTAATTGCAGCTGACAACCAGAAATCTTGTGGCTCCCCATGGAACCCAAGATGCACTGCAGTAAAGTCCCCACTACCTATGTGGACAACTCCTCGATGTCACACATCAAGATGTAAGAACCACACACATATGTCGTAGCGTAACAGTGTCGATCACATAGATCCTCCAATGTCTCCCCCCGAGACAGGACAGGTGCCAAGTCACCAACTACTCCCAATATTGGGAGCCTAGTAATGAAATACACATCCTCCAGCGTAATCTCAATACGCTGGCCCTGGAAGAGGAACACCTGCTCAGCAACATCCCGAAAGCCGATCAGAGTTTGCATCAGCAAACCCAAGCTCCGCATAAGCGGAATCCTCATAAACTTCAGCAACCCACAGTGGGCTAGTGTATCTCTAGCACCCCCGTCACATAATGATGCATCTCTGACAGGATTGCAATCTCTCTCCCTCAATTTGATATCCACCATCCTGCACAAAGCAAAAACCCTGATGTTAGACATCCCCACGATAAAAAAACCACCCAAAGGAGGCTAGGGTGCACCTAATTGGGCAAAAGGAGCACCTAGGGCACTCATAATTGCCCAACAAGTGTGCATAGAGCACACCCTTCCCTTCGAAATGAGTGACCTGGCACACAAGAAAACCCAAACAGCTCATGGGGGGCCTCCAGGTGGTCAAATTCAACAAAAAAGACATCAAAATGAAGAGGTTCAGTGAGAGCTTTTACCTGCAAGTTGCGGCTCGCGAAACCATCGATCGGATCAAGAGAAATCAACAAATGAAGAATTAGGGCCCACCTCTCCAACTCCACAATGAACAGTGACAATGACACTTCACCATGTGGACCCTCCCCTTTTATAGGCCCCATTTGACCTAATTTCTTCTGATCAACATAACAGGACCATACGGACTCCGTTTGAAACGATGTTCACACCACTGGTTTCAGAATTCCACCTTATGTCTAGTTATGAGACCACTGTCTCATGTTTAATTAGTCAATTTCAAACCATTTCCCACAAGTCACCTCGATTCACGAGCCATGACATGACGATGCGAGTGTCTATGGACTGGTACTCATATCACACTACCCAACCGCTACTCATGCAAGTTGTTTGGCCGCCACCCATTAAGGATTGTACTATACTGTTGTTTTTGCATTTATAATTGTCTGTTTCACCGCACCTTCCATGGACATCTGGACCATCGTCCACAAACACCTTTATTTTTCTTCCATGTATTTGGCATAGAAGCGTCCTCGGGTCGCCACCTGTCAAGGACTGTAATTTTAGCTTTTATTTTATTTTTAACACATAGATTGTCTTTTCTTTTTACCGCACCTTACATGGATCTCTGGAACACTGTCCATAAAATGATTTCTTTTCTTTCATGTATTTGGCATATAAATGCCTCCTGAATTGCACTCACATCGTATGTAGTCAAGTTCGTCCACTGTAACACACACACACACTCTCCTGACCTCTGTCCGAGAGCCACTTCGGTTTGTGTGCCCATGCCGCACCGTCTCACAGACCTCTGCCGCAATCTATCCCTCACATATATTGGTATGTTTGAGAGCCTTCTGCTTCGTCCATACTGCGTAGATGACCTTTGGACCTCTGTCCACCATCCCGACATGGGGCACCGCTAGTGCCACCGCAGTTGGTTGACCACATTGGAGTTTCATGTAAGCTCTTTTCTGACTCCTTAAAATAATGAAAAGATCGCCGAGCGCAGCTACTTCCTTTCCCGCTCGCTAAAGTATAGGAAAGGGTTTCTACATCATCTCGTTTACCTCCTTTTGTGGACCATGTAGACCATTTCATGAAAAGGACCTCCTTGGCACACTCAAGCCAAGACCGTTCCCCTCTACATACTTTTGTGCTTTCTCAGGTAGAGGGGCTACACTTTACGAAAAAGCTCACCACCGGTTGTTGTTAAGCTCTTTTCCAGCTGTCTCAACAATAAAATATCACTGAGCAAACTTGGTTTCATTCATGCTAGTAAAAGTATTTGAATGACCATCCAGTCAGTATAGGTTTAACCTTTTCTGGCCTGATTGGACTACCAATGGTAAAGAAGTCTCTCATCCCCTCCAGGATGGGCAAGCTCTCCTATGTATAATTTTATCCTTTTTCGGGCACAGGATACTACCAATGAAAAAGAGCTCCCACTGGAGTCTTCTTCGTGCTTTCAGACTCTCTAAAATTGAAAGCACCATCGAGCATTTACCTTCTCAGGCTCGCCAAAAATCCATGAGATCGTACCACAATGGTGTCCCTAGACACCACCCCATAGAAAAAATTTTGGTAGCATCCCCACATTGGGTCTCCTTTGTTTAGAGTACTCTGCAATGTGTCCTCCTTAGATCCCATCAGTATCAAAAGTGTCCACCTCCTCCAAGTATTTCCCATCTGCAGTGACATTCCCGGTATTACAACTATGATCCCACTCCCTTGAGTCAGTTTCATTTGCTGCCTAGTCCGCCCTGCCATCATACTCTGAACAAAGGAAGTTTGAGTCTCCCACTCCCCCCTGCCCCTATTCAGTTTTTTCCCTTCCATCCCCTCCCCCCCAATTCAGTGAGTCAGTCCGCAGATTGCTTCACACCCTTCGGTTATCCCTCGCGCTCCTGGTCAAGGAAACGTCATCACCTTGACTAGGGGCAGGTCTCCCTCTGTCGACACCAACACACATATTCCAGAGGATATACCCAGAGGTACCTGTACCTTGGTTTCATTGACATCATTGATGAGTTCCTTGGACCACTTGAGAGGAGTCCTTAATGCCTCTCGAGATGGTTGTTTCTCACGTGCTCAACTTCAACTCCATCATCGCACCGTTGATATTCATACAGGGTTTGTTCCGCATAGTACTTGGTCGAAGACCCTGGATGTCACCCGACTCTAGCACATTAGTGAGTCCACTCGAGGGACCTAAACAGGTTATGTCCCTTGTGATTTCTGGGTTGCATTGGAGACACTGTTTAGAAGCCCCAGTAGTGCTTCGATATACCTTTATGATTGATACAACATACTTGTACCACAGAGACTCTGACTCTTAATCAACAAGTCCATACAGCGATGTACCATTCCAGATCCAACAAACTGTCAGTCATGAAGATATAGCATTCCATGAGAATGCCATGGGTCCAATGTACCAGATCGGTATTGTATTCAGCCTCACATGAGAGGCAACCATCATTGTAACATCAGTTGTATATGATCAGCTCTTGTATTTTAGAGCATAGTTCAAATGATTCTTTTGACATTGTAACGAGCATGGGAATGCCTGCCTCATCCATATACATGTCACACATTTATTGTATCTCACCCATTGATGGGAACCAAATTAATACAAAACCAAAATCCACCATGCCCTAGCCCCGAAAGCACCACCTCTCGACAACAAATCCTATGATTTCCACCGGCCATACGTTGAGCTCCTACCCTCACACATCAGGGGGCAATTTGTTAACCCAAAAATCCCCCATATATCTCTCTATGGCCTACACAACCCAAGGACACCATCTCACAACACTCAATTCACTCCATAAGACCTTCCATTTGACCCCCACACCTCCAAAAGAGCCCAAGGATGAAGAAAAGGGATAAAAAACCCAAAATAGAGCCCAAAATAGACCCCTAGGAGCTAAAGCCCTCAAAAAGGGGCTAAAGTTAGGGAGGAAGGGGCTAAAGGACCAAAAAAGGAGCTAAATCCTTGACCAAGGGCTTAAAACACTAAAACCTCTTGGAAAAACTATATAAGGAGGGTGGGGGGTCACTCTCAAGACACTCCTCATTTGCATATTGTTATGCTGCCCGTGGATGCTTTGAGACCTCTTGCTCTCAAACCACCCACTCTCCCTCTCCTCCATTTCCATTTCATCAAGCCATTGCTTCCCAACCAAGAGAGAGGTGCTCCCATGAGCTAGGGCATGGTGGCCCATTTCCACTTAAGTGAGGTATAACTTATTTTTATGCATGTTTATTTACTTGTTTTGTTTCCTAACTTATATTGTCATTTGCAGGTTTTTCATTAACATTGTTTGCAGGTTGTCTCCATGATAGATTAGGTTTATTATTGCAGGTTTTGGAGGCGGAACCCTAACATCCTGTTTGCAGAGGGGTTCAACAATACTCCATCATCTCCTCTCCTTTATTTTTCTATCATTAACTACTAGATTCAGTTTACTATTCTAGTCATTTGCTTAGATTAGCATAGGTTCAATTCACAGCTCTATTTTTACCATTTATCATTTCGTTTTTTTACTATTTTCTAAGGGTGGAAACCTACCCTTGTGCCCTATAAGCACAAGGGAGCCATTTCTTCCCTTGTAGCAGGGAGAAATCCTTGCTACAATGTTGATGATGATGATGATGACCATGATGATGATGACCATGACAATGATGATGAACAATGATGATGATGATGATGATGATGATGATGATTATGATGATGATGATGATGACGACGATGATGATGACGACGATGATGACTATGATGATGATGATGATGATGATGTTTATGATGATGACCATGACGACGACGACGGCGATGACGATGACGATGATGATCATGAATACCATGACTATGATGACGATGATTATGACAATGATTACGATGATGAGGATGATGATGACTATGATGGTGATGATGCTGATGATGATGACAATGATGATGATGAGGATGATGACTATGATCATGATGATGATGATGATGAGGATGAGTATGATAGCAATGATGATGATGAGTATGATGACTATGATGATAATGATGAGGATGACTATGATGACTATGATGATGATGATTATGATGATGATTACGATGATGAGGATGATGATGACTATGATGGTGATGATAATGATGATGATGATGACAATGATGATGATGAAGATGAGGATAATGATGATGATGAAGATGATGAGGATGAGGATGAGGATGATTGTGAGGATGATGACTATGATGATGATGATGATGATGATGATTATGATGCTGCTGCTGCTGTTGCTGATGATGATGATGACAATGACGATGATGATGAACAATGATGGTGAAGATGATGATGACGATGATGATGATGACGATGATGACAATGATGATGATGATGAAGATTACAATGAAGATGATGAGGATTGTGTTATTGAAAATGGTGTTATTCACCATGTGTTATTGACCATGGTCGCCATTGTTGATACTATTGTGACCATGGTCACCACTATTGCTATTTTTACGCTAGGGCTTGAGTCCATGTGTTGTTTACCATGGTCACCACTAACCCTTTGTTAAACCTTGACACCCATCCTTGGTTAGTGTTAGAGGCCTCCCTTACCCTCCACTGGCCATAGGTAAGTATCCTAAGACCTCATAATGGCACCCATGGGCCTAAGAAGAAAGTAGTGGTGAAGACTATATTAATGTAAAAATACTCGTACATGTGTGAATACCAAGACATTATTGAAGAACGTTGGTTATTAAATGGGATAAACGTTAGTGAGTAAATTTTGTAAATGTTATGCAGCAGCACGCACGCGTGTTTCTACGTGTAGGTGTTGATACACGCGCACACTCGTATGGACACATGTGTGCTCTTATGGATGTATGCATGCTCATATACAGCATGCACACTCATAAATACACGTGCGTGCATCTATTGGTAGTTCAAAAAAATAGAGATCTGGATTCCCGAGGTTGCTACCAATTTTCACAGGTTTTATACAACAGTTCGCGTGTTTTGTGCTCCTAAAATTTGAAATTTGGCTCACACTCAATCATCAATTGGACACTCTTTGATTTATTGGATAAAATATCATTGTTGGAATCTAACAAACATCTTTAGTGGTATTGGAATTTAGTGGATACATTCAAAATACAAGTTTTCATTGCAAGAAGAGATCATTTTGAATAGGTATGGTGAATTGTAAATAATTGTTTTCATTCATAAGATTTCAGATTATTTCATTGATGTATGTTTTATCATATGCCTACAACAATATCTCTCTCATAGACAACAATTAATTTCACAAGAAGAATTCCCAACTTCACATCTAAACAAGTCTCATATTCTCCATACAAGATGAAGTATGCAACGTTATCTAATATACATTTGCACATGAATATATTTTGATTTCACACAATGATGGCATAGATGAAGTTATCTCCTGAGACTCTTCAATTTAAAAAAAACCTTTGAAGCAATCATGGGAGAGGGTCCATATTGAATAGTTCACCAAGTTGTATGTATTCTCTATACAAGATGAAGTATGCAACGTAGACCAATAATCATTTGCACATGAATATATTTTGATTTCCCACAAGGATGGCATAGATGAGGTTCTCTCTTGAGACTCTTCAATTTGTATAAAAACCTTGGAAGCAATCATGGGAGAGGGTCCATATTGAATAGTTCACCAAATTGTCCATGCTCTCCTCTTCATTCTACATTTATCATAACATGCCTTTGAGCTTGACAGGGATGACTCCACCTCAATTATTTCTCCTTTTTTCGGGTGATTTGCAACCTCCTCATTGCGTAATTAGTCAATTTGTTCTCTTTAGTTAGTGTAACTCAATGAGGGTAATTTATTAAATTTATTCCTAAGACATCCAAACGCCAACTTCTGTCTTCCCTCACAGCTAATGTGGCATATTACGTGTAATGTCATCTCGTCCGAAGGTGTTGGAAATGAAGAACATTTCACTCATCTTCTTGTGACTTCCAATACTTTTTGAACACAAAGGAAGTCATAATACTATAGCTGCAATACCTGCAAACTTGACTCTCTTTACTTGACTCAAATAGAGTATAGAAATGAAACTTTAGTTCGAACATAAAGATAAACCTTTAATCAATGTTTATGTATCAATGTCAATAATTACCATACAAACATATCTGTAATTTAGTTAATTATATTGGAACGCATCATGTTTCTTATATAATGGAACTAATACCTTATTTGTTGCTTCTTATGCAGGGGTAGACATCATAGTTTTGATAAATAAACTTTTGGAGATGGGAAACTCACGTAAAAGAGTAAGAAAAACTAGAAGGAATATTCCCATTGAAAAGGAAAATGAGGTAAGAGAAAAGGGAAGGTTGGAAATGGATAGAGTGAGACATTGTCCAGACATTTCCACTGATATTGCAACCGATCCTAATGGAGTTAATGACATAACAACCTATAGGTCATAACCATGGGTGAAGCGGTTGCGTCCAACGGACCCAACTCAAATTCCAACATCAACACGGTCTCCAACCAACAATCAATCAACGAGCCATGCTAAAGCTCTTGAAGACATAGGTATATTGAGAGATGTTGAGTATCAAGCGTTGGACCTAGGATCAATGATTAATTTGCAATCTCTCCAAGAATACCACAACCATTTCGAGGACACTCCCAATATGGACCAACATGTGAATGAAGCACCAAAACAAAGAAGCCATGGGATTTGTAGCTCATGTCCACCTTCCCTACCTCAAATGTCTAGCACAAGAAAAAGGACTCCTGGATGTATCCATGTGGATGAAAGTTGTTTGTTAGGCATTGAATGTAAGTTTCACAAACGCACTATCGATTGGTAATGTAGAAAATTAATGAAGGAATATTTTGAATCCAAAGGCAACGCAGGTAAATTTCAATTATTACTATGTTTGTTAAAGTCAAATTGTTTAGTTGTTGTTAGGAGAATTCTGGGCATAAAGATGGTTAGAAGTTCATAGGATAACAATCATATTGTTAGAAATCTCCAATCTTATTTTAATGCGATTGGGAAGACGTTTCGTACTAAATATCTTTGTGTGGCTCATTGTGTGTTATTAGAATCAGTTGTAATCAAGTCCACACAACAATGTCGCCTCCTTTCACACACTTATAACATACTTAAATTAAATAGAAAAATTGTTAAGAAGTACTATGTTATAAGAGAAAATATTCATACTCCGGGTGGAAATGATTGCTTGGATTTTGTCTGCAAGTTGCCTCGTCGAGATATGAATCTAATTGATGCTGTTAAGGACTTAGTACAAAATTTTTGGCATGATCATACTAGGCCTTCATCTAACCAAAGAGATGTGCTAAAGATGAGAAAAGGTTCTACTGAACATGAACCTCACATCAAACATTGCCTTGACACAACACAGACTGAACTCTAGTAGAGATTCATGAATGAGTAGACACAATTGAACCTGGGCCAAAGGTCCTTTGAGAAATGTAAACCATGGTACGTTCATATATGCATTGTTTAGAACACATGCTATTGTAGATACCATGTAGAAGATGAATATTTTTATGACACGTATAAACATATATTTTGTGATTTGCACACTAACATTGAGCAGGGCTGCAATGAATCTATAATACCACCGAATGCATTGAGATATTTTATCGTCAGCATCATGTGTCCAAGCCATGAAGGACAAAAATACTATGGAAAATCATGTCTATATGGGAATTGTTCCAGGTGCAGTGGGTTTTTTATTTTGAATCGTTATATTCATGGAAGCGATGAGCATCAATTTGGAATTATGACCGTGGAGATGCAGAGCTTAAAGTACGTAACCTATCAATCAGATAGTGCGAAGGAAAGTAAAACGATTACATTGGTGAAGTCACAGGTGCAAATGATTATTGCATGTTTTTCTTCTTACATGTTCAGTTTCTAGATATACATTATTTAAAGGTCACATTCTAATATGACCCTTGTTTTCATGGCAACAAGTATGTGTATGTGATTTTTTGACGAAGTTATACAAGAAAAACGAGCAATATGTTCAACATGTACATGTAGCATGATGGCAGGATGAACGGTACATAAAATGCAGGGACAACTTTCCCATTGGAACCATATTGTCAATTGTGGATTTTGCAGAAAACTACACCCTTCAGCAAAATGAAATTCAAAGTCAATACTACCATTCCGACCAAGTCAGAATCATGGTACATATTACGTATAGGCATGGCCCCGAGAGTAGCATTAACAACAGGAGAATACAGAGGGAGACAAACTTTTACATAAGTGATGACAGATGCCATGATCTGCATTATGTGCAACATTGCTTTCGATTTTTCTATGATCAGCTAAAGGGGAGAGATATATAGATTGATCAACATTGGATATGGTCAGATGGTTGTGTGGGCCAGTTAAAAAATGCCTGAGTCTTCCAATGGATGAGTATGTTACATAAGACTTACAATGTGCCACATATATGGAACTACTTTCAGACTGGGCACAACAAAGGTGAGCATGAATGGGTCGGTGCATGCAACAAGACTGTACTACGAAGAGAGGATATGAGGTATACCAGAAACCCCCATATCAAAGATGAAGAATCCATAGTTCAATGGTGCTCTGCAACAATTTTATACTGAACTAAAGTGAAACATACATCAACAGGGGCAGGAAGGCCAATCAGGAATTTTTGGCAAGTGGATGACATAGATGGATCTCGTTCCTATAGTTGTAGCACAGTACAAGGAACACATGGATTTCATTCAGTTCGAAGCTGAAAAAACCCCCTATTTGAAATATGGATGTGGAAACTTGCTTGCTTTTGCATCCCTTGTAGAAGTGGTGAATGGGATGAATGCGAATGCATGGATTGGGTTGATGATTGGGATAGTGTGTCACTTGCAGTAGACCCACATGTATTCATTGAAACAACCCACTTAGAGGAGGGTCAGTTAGCGATTTCGACAGACTACGATAATATCTCAGAACTTGTACAACCAAGACACGTATATGCAGTTGTTTCCTTGGAAGACAATGATTGGGGCACGAATTATTGGTTGGAAGGATGCATTCAAGGAAGAAAATCCTGAATGGATCATTATTTGATGATGAAGGAAATGAATTTCCTATTGGCTCGATGGTGGTTGAGGGTGAATATATTACAGTAGATGGGAAATCAAGAAGAACTAGTGGTCATGTATTCGTGGATTACATATGAGGTTCCTTGGTTTATCACTTCACAAACTTTATTGTTGGCATGAACATCCATCTATATACAATGTCAAACAATAAATTAACCAAGGTACATTATTTCTTTCCTAATTCAGAGCATGAGAGATTGATGGAGAAAATTAACAACAGAGAGGATCCAGGTGGCTATATTGAATGAGATTGGGTAATTGTGCTTACACTCCACTAGGGAGAAACCCTAGTTTGCATAATCTGGCAAGGAGACATGATTGGGCCATGTAGAGTCATGGGGGAGGCCACCTTGGCCATAATCTTGTGCCACAATCCCAACGGAAAAGACGTTTTGTCGATCGGATCCTCGGTCAATGTTCTATGGCGAGTTGTAGCAGGCTTGCAAAAGCCATTGAGGGATTCCTGGGCCAAATCAAGGTCGAGATCCAAAAAGCAAACTAGGTGGAAATTTCCAAATCTGTTAGATCCTTTAGGTGTGTTTTTTCATGGCTTCCATGGTCAGGCCATCCCTAATTTCTCAGCACAGGGTTTTTCAGGGTCGGTGCACTATTTCTAGGCTTGTAGGGACCCCATTGGGGAGAAACCCTAGTTTTCAAGATATGTCCTTGATGCATTCCTGGGCCATGTGGACTCAAGAGGGAGGACAAACTAGCCATAATACTTTTCCATGATCCCAATGGAACTTATGGTATGTCCATCGGATCCATAGTCAACGTTCTATGGTGAGTTATAGTAGGCCTGCAAAAGCCGTTCAGGGACGCCTCACAAATTCAAGGCTAGGTTCCAAAAACCAAATTGGGTGGAAATTTTTGATTCCATCGGATCCTGCAAGTTTGTTTGGGCATGGCATCCATGGGAAAGCCACCCTTGGTCGCTTGTTATATGGTTTCGCAGGGTCGATGCACCGTTCCGAGGGTTGCATGGACCCCATTTTGATGCAACTTTCAAATCAACATAACTCGACAATCAGAGGTCGGATCGATGAACCGTCAACTCCGTTGGTATCCTGGCATGCCATTACCTCTAGTGGGTCCTCTCCACTGTGTTTTCATGTACCCGTGACTTCATTGTGCATCAGTTTCATAAACTAGGGTTTTGCTTTGTTTCCTTCAATGTAAATCTTGCATTGGTGGGTCAACTCTGCAAAACCCTCCACCGTGCCAGTCTTGGTAGTGTTCCCATATCCAAATTTCCCATACACACTTGTTGAAGCCAATGACATGAAATATTTCTGCTCCGTTTGGTTTTTCGCTCCCGGACCGAGAGTCACCAAGTGTCCCTGAATGACATTTTCATGTGAATTTTAACTCGATACAACTTGAAAACCAGAGGTCGGATCGATGATTCGTTGACTCCGTTGGTCTCCTAGAATTCCATTACCTCTACTGACCCACTACACCATGTTTTCATGTCCCAACGACTTCATTGTGCATCGATTTCGTAAATTAGGGGTTTGCTAAGTTTCCTTCAATGCAACTCTCGAATTGGTGGGTCAACTCTGCAAAACCCTCCACTATGCCAGTCTTGGTAGTTTTCCCATATATTAGTTTCCGATACATACTTTTTGGATCCAATGACATGCAATATTGCTTCTTCGTTTGTTTTTTTGCTCTTGGACGAGAGTCACCAAGTGTCCGTGAACAACATTTTCTTGCGAATTTCAACTCGACATAACTCGACAACCAGAGGTCAGATCGATGATCCGTCAAATTCGTTGGTCTCCTAGCATACCATTACCTCTAGGGTCCCTCTCCACTGTGTTTTCATATCCCAATGACTTCATTGTGCATCGGTTTCATAAAATAGGGCTTTTCTCAGTTTTCATCAATGCAACTCTCGCATTGGTGGGTCAACTCTGCAAAACCCTCCACTGTGACAGTCTTGGTAGTGTTCCCATATCAAAATTCCCCATACACACTTTTTGTATCCAACGACATGCAATCTTGATGCTCCGTTTGGTTTTTCTCTCTCGGATCGAGAGTCACCAAGTGTCCATGAACGACATTTTCGTGCGACTTTCAACTCGAAATAACTCGACAACCGGAGGTCGGATCGACGGACCGTCAACTCTGTTGGTCTCCTGGAATTCCATTACCTAGAAACCAATAGACCATATACTTATAATCTATGAACCTACACTACAACAAAGAAACTGTAGTTTCATGAATTACAAGTAGAAACACATAATTGTATGAATTAGAAGTAAAAACTCATACATGAATTACAAGTATATAACCAATTAGGGTTTCATGGATTGAAAGAATTTCCCATACATATACATGATGTATTATTTTATTCTCTCTTATGTAGAACCACTTAGACCATATACCTAATCTACAAGAGAAAATAGAAAAAAAACTAGGGTTTCACAAACTACAAATCATAAACCTAAAAACTAGGGTTTATAAATTTACACATATAACTACGAACTAGGGTTTTATGAAGTATAAATTTACATACATAGAGATCATGTTCTATGTTAGTCTCACTTATGTAGAAATACTTAAACCATATACCTAAGCCACATGCATAAATAAAAAAATACTAGGGTTCACACATTTAAACATAGAACTACAAACTAGGGTTTATGAACTCATTAGGTTTATATCATTATATTTGTTAGTCTCACTCAACTAGAAACTAGTAGACTATATACCTAGAAGATATGTACCTTCACTACAACATAGCCAGGGTTTCATGAACTACAAACCACAAACCTAAAAACTATGGTTCACACATTTTAGACATAGAACTAAAAATCAAGGTTTATGAACTCAATAGGTTTAGATAATTATATTTTTTAGTGTCACTCAACTAGAAACCAATATACCATTTACCTAGAAGATATTTACCTTCCCTACAAAAATAAACCAAGGATTTATGAACTACAAGTATAACAAATAATTGTATGAAATAGAAGTAGAGACACATACATGGATTACAAGTATCAAGCCAACCATGGTTTCATGAATTGAAAGAAATTTAAATACATAGAGATCAAATTCTATGTTAGTCTGACTTGTTTATATACACTTAGACCATATACCTAATCTACAAGAACAAATAGCAAAAAATATAGTGTTTAATGAACTACAAACCACAAAACTAAAAAATAGTGTTTACACATTTACACATACAACTACAAACTAGAGTTTTATGAACTCTGTGGAAATTGAACCCAAGAGATAGAATAATTACACTCACAAAATTGCTATTCAAACATGCAAAATTCACACCAAAGGAGACTGAAATTGGATCATAACAAGAATCTGTATTCAATAAGTGTACAATAGAAAAACTTGTGAAGTAATAGGCTGCTGCAATCTATCATTACATGAGAGAATCGAATTCATAAAGATTCCATTCGAAATACTCAAAAAGTAGGCTTACTAAATCTAGTAAAATCCACCATATGTTCATAAAGAAGTTTCCAAATCTATGAAGATGCTCAGGAATTTGCTAACTCAAGTGGGAAAGCTAAAGAGGGATGGAAAGACAAATCATACATGCTTTTATTTGGAGAAAAGGAGGGTGGATGATGTGGGAAAAAAACAAGTCAACTACACCTAGTATAGCTTTTCCTTTTGCCTTAAATCAGAATAAAACAAGGCAACTTTTCAAAAAAAGCAGATATGCGCTTTGGAGGATCCAGATAAATTAGACATGTTAAATTGGGTCTCCAGGAGGTTTCCCAAGAGCTCCATGACTCATTTTTAGCATGTGTTGACTTCTAGGACTTGTAGAAGGCAACTAGCATAGAATGGAATCTAGGAAACTAGGTAATAAGACAAAAATAATTAAATTAATATCTACGGTAGGTAACTACGGGTTGATTATTCTAACACCCCCCCTTAAGCCTAACTTTATGAGTAAATATCAGAAAACTATAGGGCCTAGAAACAAGGCTTAGTCACCTTTTACATACTACTTGTCCATACAACCAAGGAAAAAGCCAGAAACCTAGTGGAAAAATCCTCCCTTAAACATGGACAGGAATAACAAAATTTTTGGAAATCTTGTCATCAATCATGCTTCACAGCATGATCAACAATACCCAATAGTAATTTTATATTGCTGAAGGTCTTCTCACAAAAATTTTTGGTGAATATGCCTGCTACTTGTTATGAAGATGCACAGAAGAGTAGATCAATGGTGCCATCATGCACAAGTTGTCTGATGTAGATGTGGATCTCAATGTGCTTGGTTCGCTGTCTCTGAACTGGATCATTGCAGATTCGAATGGTGCTCTGATTATCACAGTAGATAATAGTTGAAAACTATGATTCGAAACCACATTCTCCAAGTATCCCCTACAACCACAAACATTGAGTTGCTGCATTTACAACTCCTCTATTCTCTGCTTTTGTAGATGAGAGTTCTATGGCACTCTGCTTCTCGCTTGACCAGTTTATTGGTCCTTATACAAGCATGAACACATATCCTGATGTAGACTTTCGATCTGTGTTGTCACCTTCCCAATCATTTTCAGTAAACCCAATCAAATCAAGATCAGATTTTTCTTTGTAGAAGATCCCATGAGTTCTTGTCCCTTGAACAAAGTGTAGGATCCTTTTGGCTACTCTCCAATGGATCTCATGAGGCTGATCCATGTATCTCAAAGCCACACTAACTACATAATATACATTAGGTTGAGTGTGTGTAAGATAAAGCAAACACCCAATCAATTGCCTATACAGTGTATTATTTACCATAGGAGAAGAACCTGCTTCTTCAAGATTAAATCTTGAAAGGAAGGGAGTCTTGCTTGGCTTGAAATATTTCATGTTGAACTTCTTCAAAAAATCCAAATCATACTTGTACTGATGTACTTTGATTCCATGTTGGGATTGAGCGGTTTCAAGACCCAAGAATTGGCTCAACAATCCCAAATCTGTCATAGAAAATGCATGGTTCATTGCATCCTTCAAGGAGGAAATATCTTTCTTTGAACTTCCTGTAATCAGAAGGTCATCCACATACAAGACAATAATCATCAAATAACCATGAATCAGCTTCAAATAGACATTAGGATTAGACTTGTATCGGACAAAACTCAGTGATAGCAAAAAGACATCAATCTTGGCATACCAAGCCCTAGGGGCTTGCTTGAGCCCATACAATGATTTCTTTAACCTACAAACTAAAGTGGATTAGAAACAAGCCCTTCAAGTTGCTACATGTAAATCTCTTTAGTGAGATCTCCATTTAGGAAATCACACTTCACATCCATGTGATGTACCTCCCACTGCTTCGAAGCTGCAATGGCTAGAGCTAGCCTTATGGAGTCCATCTTTTCCACTGGTGCAAAGGTTTCATTGTAGTCAATACCATGTACTTGTGAGTAGCCCTTGGATACCAATATTGAATTCTATTTCAAAGGTGAAACATTAGTAGCAAAATTATTCTTGAAAACCCACTTACATTGAACTAGCTTCCTCCCTGGGGGAAGATCAACCAGTCCCCAAGTGTTGTTCTTCTGAAGCGAGCTGAATTATTATTTCATGGATTTTTTCCATATTGGATCATGTGATGAATCTTCATATGTCTATGGATCTTATTCAACCATCAGATAGCACTTCTCAGCAAATAGAGGATATTTCACACAAAGGGCACTCTCAAATTGAGATCTAGTCCTCCTCGTGTCACTAGGATTTCTAGCTAGTTCCCCAGCTACATGAATGGTATTTTATTCCCATTTTGGTTTTGTAGGAATGTTAGGATATGCAATAAAATCATCATTATCATACATATCAGAATCAGCAAACTCATTAGTCTCTTCACTTACAATCAATGGATCCGGTGGTGAAGAAGACTCTCCAACGTCAACTGCTACTAAAGTCTCTTCTTGGAACTAAACACTTCTTTCAATGAAAGCTTTGTTAGTTCTCAAGTTGATAAGCTTGTACCCTTTTGAATCTTCAGAATACCCAACAAATAGACACTCTTGGCTTTGGGGCTGCAAAGCCTTCCTCTTTTCAGTTGGAATTCTAGCCCAAGCCTTTGAGCCAAAAATCCTGAAATGGGTCACATTTGGCTTGTTACCACTCCAAGATTCGAAAGGAGTCATACCATCAATATTATTATGAGGCACCCTATTTTGGATGTAGGATACACAGTTTATAGCCTCGGCCCAAAACTTTTGTGGCAAAGTCTTTGCCTCCATCATGCAGATTGCCATCTCCTTCAGTGATCTGTTATTTCTCTCAGCAACACCATTTTGTTGTGGTGTGTAAGGGATTTAATGCTGCATATGAATACCTGCATCTTTAAAATATTGAATCAAATCAGACTTGACATACTCACCACCATTCTCAGATCTGAGGATCTTGATTTTCCTCCCAGACCGGTTTTCAACCAAGGCTCTAAAGACTTTGAAGAGGTCAAAAACTTCAGACTTATGCTTTAGGAAGTGAGCCCAACAATACCTGGAAAAATAATATATGAAGGTCAGTGCATATTTGGCTTGAATCATGGACATATGAGGGAATGGACCAATAATGTCACTATGGATCAGCTCAAGAGGTGCAGAGGTTCTCTCATGACTAGCTTTCTCATACTTGTTCTTTGGGTGTTTTCCTAGGATACAACCTTGACAGAATCCCTTAGAAAACTTGATCTTAATTGGTAACCCTATGACCATATATTTTTCACTCAAATAAGAAATATACTTGTAGTTAAGATGTCCAAATATTTCATGCCAAATATTTCTTGCTTCATTAGCATGAATCGAAAGAGCAAAGGGGTTTGAGTAGGGTAGAAAATGGGAAAACTTGTATACCTTTGAAGTGTGATTCACAACACCTTTTTCTATGACTTTACCATTTGAAATCTCAGTGATTTAAACATCATCAGGGGAGAATATGACCTTATTTGGAGACCCAGTACGAGTCATCTGATACACTGAAAAGAGATTCGAGGCAAGACCTGGAACATACAACACATCATTGAACTTACCATGGTCAAGATCAATCCTTCTCTTCCCCAAACTGTCAGTGAGAGAGTCATCTCCCAAAACTATTGGTGGACCTTTTGACATGTCAAGAGAGGATAGTGTTTCTTTTATCGAAACCATATGTCTAGAAGCTCCAGGGTCTATGATGAAGCTAGGTGAGCTTGATGTGCCAGAAACCAAGGCATGTACTCGTGCTTTGTCCTCTGAATTTGATCGTCCTTCCCTCTTCTTTGAGAAATCGGGAAGGGAGATGTTATTATTCTCCAGGAGTTGGGTCAACATGTCAATTTGCTTCTTCATACAAGAGCTCTTAGGATGATAGCCCTTACTGCAGTATGCACACTTGCTCATTTCACCTTTGTTCTTCTTCTTCTGGGAGTTCTTCTTGGAACCTTGGGGCTCCTCTTGAGACTTGTTCTTGTCCCTCTTTTTCTCAGGTGGCATTTTATCTTTTTTCTTTCTTTTTGAATCCACCCTTGAATCTCCAACAACCAAATCTTGGTCTTTGGAAGGTTTGATGGTGCCCATCATCACCAACTTATCTTGCTCCTGTGTGAGGGATTCCATGAACTCTTCAAGATTAGGCATCTTCCAGGCTCGAGCTGTCAACTTGATGGAATGGAAGGTCGAAGAAAACACTGAATAGTCAGGACCAATCTTGGAGAGTATGGCCAAAACTAGTTTCTCTTCCTTCTTTTTGATCCCACACTGTTTCAACTACAAAATAAGGGCCTTAAACTTAGAAAAGTAGAGTTGCAATGATTCAAAGCTATTGGGACTCAAGAAGATCAACTCATTCTTGATTTGATGTCCTCTCATATCATTTTTATTTTCAAAAATATCTTCTAGATTCTCCCACACTTCATTAGGTGATCTCACTCCATCAAGATGGAAGAGGAGGTCTCTTGAAATGCTCAGACACAAAAGACCATAAGACTAATCCCTCCTGTTGTGCCATTTCATTTTCTCTGCAGCTGCATTGGGCTCAGCCTCAGTAGCCATAGTCATCTTGTAGAGACCTTTTGCTCTCAAAAATATCTCCATCTCAGCTTTCCACTCAAAGAAATTGAATGGAGTCAAGATGATCTTCTGAGATTGTTCCATAGCTGAGAAACTGTGCCCTCCAGTCAGCAGAATGCGCTCCCAGTCAAGATGCCGAACTTGAAATAGAAATAAGGAAGGAGAGAAATTTATCTACAAAGGATTTGATACCATGTGTAAATTGAACCCAAGATATAGAACAATTACACTCACAAAATTGCTAATCAAACATGCAAAATTCACACCAAAGGGGACTGAAATTGGAGCATAACACTAATCTGTATTCAATAAGTGTACAATATTTGTGAAGTAATAGGATGATGAAATATATCATTACATGAGAGAATCAAATGCATAAATATGCCATTCGAAATAGTAAAAAAGTAGGCTTACTAAATCTAGTCAAATCCCCCATAGGTGCATAAAGCAGTTTCCAAATCTATGAAGATGCTCACGAATTTGCTAAGTCAAGTGGGAAATATAAGGAGGGATGGAAAGAAAACTCATACAAGATTTTATTTTCAGAAAAGGAGGGAGGATGATGTGGGAAAAAAACAAGTCAACTACACCTAGTCTAGCTTTTCGTTTTTCCTTAAATCAGAATAAAACAAGGCATATTTTTAGAAAAAGCAGATATGAACTTTAGAGGATCTGGAATAAAGAAGACATGCTAAATTGGGTTTCCAGGATGATTCCGAAGTTCTCCATGACCAAGTTTTAGCATGTGTTGACTTCTAGGACTTGTAGAAGGAAACTAGCATAGAATGGAATCTAGGAAACTAGGTAATATGACAAAAATAATTAAATTAATGTCTAACGTAGGTAACTATGGGATGATTATTCTAACAAACTCATTAGGTTTAGATAATTAGATTTTTTGGTCTCACTTAACTAGAAACCAATAGGCCATATACCTAGAATATATGTAGCTAGAGTAAACCATAACCTAGAATAAACCATATGCCTAGAATATATGCTTGCAAGCCAATAACCATAATGAATATTTCTTGTGAAAGAGGGGGGTCAAACACTATAAGATGATTCAATATTTTATTTAATGGTTGGTTGGGTGATTGTGAATAACATTGGATGTAATTTTCCTTTCAATTATGCATGTGGTTGAAGCATGTTAGTGGTGTTGCTGGGATGTTATCATCATATCGTACAAATTCAACCTCTTTTGAAACCGACATACATTGACATAGACCCCAATCAATCCAATTTTCATGAATATAGGACTCTCAAACTAAGAATGATTTCCAGCCAAGTCAAAATAGTTTCCTCATTAGGGTTAAATTTTTCCCCATTGATTAACATCAACTGGTGCAATTTGTGCATGATAAACCGTAAAGAGTATCTCATTTGATTAGTGTATAAATAATATGTGACATATGACTACAATCCTTGGCATGCTCATATACAAACAAAAAGTTACTTTATAAGATGCCACAAGAGATGGTTAGGTAGAGTTGGTGTTAGGGTTTCCCTCCTAGGTTTATGGTTTTCCCATTGATTCTAAACCCTAGGTTATGCATGGTAACCTTTAATTTTCAAATAGGGTTAGGATTTCCTTGTTGATTCTAAACCCTAGGTTATGCATGCTAACCCTTAAACTTTAGTTATCCTATGTCAAAGAAACAAGTACAAGAGATCATTAAAATTGCAAGTGCTCAACAATAACATAACAAATATGTATGTATTCAATGAGAGTAAGTAATGTCAACTTCATATTCAAATGATATAAATTATCAAATTGATCAAAATAAATGTTTGCCAAGTATATGTAACAAATGCAAGACAACAAAAGTGATGTTCAATATGATTCTCAGCTCATCAATACTATGAAATGGTAAGAGAAGATCATTCCAATATCAATTTCTATCTTGCAAAATGAGACAATAATTACTATGTAAATACCAAAGGAAAACAATTGCTTTCTATTCCAATTTGGGCAATGAATAAGACTGTCAAACCAACGATAACTTTCAGCCAAGTATGACTCTCCCAAGCTGTTACTTCCGTTCAAAGTAAAGAAGCAATAGCTATGTCAATTTCACGTTTGCAATTAGGAAGACAATTGTTAGGTAAATGCAAGTGGACTACAAGTATTGTCAATTCCAACTTGGTCAATGAACGGGACTGGAAAACTAAATGTATTTTCAAGCCAAAACAAATATTACTATGATTGTCCCAAATAGTAATTTCCAGTCAATCCAAGAGTGCCAACAAGTACCTATATGATAGTCCTCAACAAAAATGGTATCTCGTACATGTTTTTTAGAGGTCTTTTTGGTATTTTACTAGTGAAAATGTATTTGTAGATCATTGTCAAAAGTTCTTATGTATGGCTGGAAATTTCAATGATATGTAGAGTCCTAAGAGGGATTCTAAGGCTAGAGAAGGGGTTTTGAAATGGGGACAAGGTCTGATCCTATAGGTTGATGATAGGAATATGAGATTCAAAGCTTAGGGTTAGGAAATGAGAGAGGAGAGGTGGAAAGGTAAGCGAGTAGGTTAGGAGATGGAGAAGGGAGGAAGGGTAGAAAGCTAGGGTTTTAGGTTAGGTGTCTATTTAGGTGTAGGTCCTTAGGTTTTAGGTCTGCAATAACAAGGCCGAAGCTAGGTATGACAAGCCAAGACAAGAAATGGAAGGGACGAGGGGTGAAGGGCCAAGCTAGGTATTTGCACTATGATTTACAAGATCAGGTATTTGGTATTTAAAATTATCATTTCTATTGTACATGTTTATGGAGTTGTGTATTTTTTTGTTAACTAACCTACATTGTTAAAATTTTTATTCATTTTATTGTGAGCATACATACTTTATTGCTTCGTCAACAATAAGTATTGCATGTGCATCAACTGCAATCTACTACTGCATTCGACATAATGTATGCAAATATGTAATCAAAGGCAAAGTAATATAAATAAGTACAAAATTATATATTCATATACACAAATTTCCAATCATATACAGTAGTAGTGAAAAATGGAACATCGTTCCCAATGTCTATACAATGGAAAATTGTTCCCTATACACAATATAGCAAATTGTGCCCTATACAAAATATGGAAACTCGTGCCAAAATGACACATCATGGATAGTGTACATAGGAGGGTCTCTCAATATTCCTGCCCACCCTCGGAGCTCCCAGGTGCACCTCCAAAATTGATCTTCCTCTTCTTCGAGCTAGAGGAAGCTCGGTTCTTCTGGCAGCTTCGATCACCTCCCCTTGGGCTCTGAAACGACAACAATCAAATGTCAACTCCTACAACTAATTATACAAGTATAAAACATAATTTAAAATAAAAATTAAGTTTTCAAATCTTAAATATCTCACCTCAGAGGAGACCATAAGTGGTGAGTGGGCTACCCTCCTTCGTGATCCAATTATCTCAGCAATGCCACCCTACAACATTTAAACAGTAAGATAACTCATACAATTTACTTCCTATGTTAATTTTTGTTAATATTGCATGAGATTTTCATAAACAAATCAATCTCACCATGAACACAACTGGATGGTCTTGGGGGCTGGAAGGTGGAGTAGTCGACTAGTCCTCGGGGGTGGTAAATGGAGCAATCGGCTGGTCCTCGGGGGTGGTAGGTGGAGTAGTGGGGTGGAAAACCTATTGTCATGCTAGGGTGGATGTCATAGTGGAGGATGTAGCCACATCGACGTTGGATGTAAAATTAGGGGGCACAGTGAGAGAGGGCATGGATTGGAGTGGGAAAAGTGGTGATGTACGCCGATAAACCCCAACTGGATGTAGAATGGAATGGGCCACCCTGGAAGAGGAAACAAGGGTGGTGGGGGAAATGGGGGAGGGGGATGAGGTTTGCGATGGGGTGGAGGGATGGGTGAATGCGGATGGATGGTGTATCGTGGTCAGAGGGGGGAGGGTGGAAACATGGAAAATTGTAAGGGAGGGGTGGAAGGGTGGGGTAGGGGGGAGTGAGCGAAGGATGTGATGAAGAAGGGGGAGCTATATGGAAGTGTGGTGGTGGATTGGAGGAAAGGGATGGTTGGAACAGGGTGGAGAGGGATGCAGGAAAAGGGACATGTATGCTAGGGGCTACACCTGGAATATATGGTGGGGAAAAGGCAGTCCATGGAGAGATAGTGACACTGACGTGCCTATGTACTTGGAATTGCATACATATTCATGGCCTCATATATTAGTACATAAAAAATATAGCTATACAAAGCTAATCCATTAAAACTGAAATTAAATTTATACTTTATTACACGATACCTGCTCATGAGGGTATCTTCTAATCTCGGGTGGGGATGGATGGTCACTCACTCATGCGGACACCTGTGAAAACTTAAAAAATTTTTAGATTCAATTACTAAATATTAACTACATTGGACGACCTTATTAACTACTAACATTAAATTTAATTATTGAAAGACAAATTCCTGTGTGTATGGCGTCGCGATGTCCTCTGCAGCTGCCATGGCTCCATCTAGGTTGAAGGAACCAACGTCCTCCCACCCAGGTGTTGGAGACTCAAAACTGAATAGATGTACATCAAAACAATTCAAGTCATCAAAATATGATTCTAAGTTAAATTTATTACAAATTATGAGATTGCATAACGAATAATCAATACTTGAACATTACATAAAACAATAACTATCCTGATGTAGGTAGCTCTCTGTGGAATGAATTCCCACACTGAGAACAATGATGTGGCACTGGTCTCGTCGAGCTGGATGGATCATCCTGGATACCACCTATAGCTTCTCTCCCTCATCCACCACTAGTAGACCATGCAGAAGTGTGTCTCCCGGGGTGGTCCTGCTCACTCTGTGAGGACATAGCCACAAATGTGGCATGCCTGAGAAGGTGCCGTGTGGTATGCGTAATGGACTCATGGATCTCATATAGCCCTCTAACTAACCCAAGGGGTTGAGGAAGTGGGTTTGTCTCTCGCCTAGGTGTGGGAGATCCTCTTAGTGGGTTTCAGTGGGCGTGAGATCCATCTTGGTCTGAGCCAAAACCAATGCCCTGGAACTCGGTGATGTCGAAGTAGTTCACATGGAACCTTACCACAAACTCGTCCCACAGTTTCCTAAGAAAATACTATGATACCTCGGCATTGTTGCATGGAAGCTTGTAAAAAACCATGAACCATCTCTTCCTCCAGTTTTCTCTCCATGGCTGGTAATTACACTAGTCCATGCAAACTTGCCTCTTCCTCATATCTGGAGGCTGTCCTATTATCAGATCTATAAATTTTCTCCATAGTTCATATTTTGTGATATTCAAGTTTTTTATATCTTCTTTGGATATACGAGTTCCATAATGTTGTCTCATTCGATCCCTACATTGGCTCAAATTGGTTATCTCACTGCGGGCAATGTTGATAAAATCTATTATGTTTTGTAGTGATGTGGAAAGGGAAACCCGAGAGGGTTCCCTGGTGTTCTTGAATTCATCACTCGATATTCTTAACTGGTTTAAATCCCCATGTAATTCATCTTCGAGGTTTTTTGGTGGTTCACCAAATCCATCTTTAGGGTTTTCTTCGTTTAATTCAGGGTTTATTGGGTCCTATGATTGGTTTGTTTCACTCCTTTGTTGGGATGGTTGATTGGTATTTGTCATTATTTCTAGGTAATTTGTATCTGCAATATCAAATTTTTTCCATTTCAATTCATTTGCAATTTATTTTAATTTTATATTTTATTTGAAAAACAATAAAAAAACATTAAAAAAAACAAAAAACATGCAAATACTACTCCATCTACCTTACTCCAAAGTCGTGGGTGTCGTTTCCGGCTACTTGGACACTTCTTTTGGGCTCCCTCGGTGTCGTTTTGGCCTCCTTGGACGTTATTTTTAGGTAGCTTGCGCGTTTCTGGATCGTTTATGAATGAATAAAAACTGTTCACTATTTTTTTAAACACAGGGACGTGCGCGCGTCCCTATATGTGTATGCACAAAACACGCGCACGCATCCAGATATGTGTGTGCACCCATACACACGTGTGCGCCATTAGGGGCGCGTGCACGCTCGTATTGTCCACATTGGAAATCCGACATGGAGGTTTTCCATTACCGGAGCTGGAACGTGTGCACGCTTCCAAGTGTGCGTGCACTTTCCTGTTTTTTTTTCTGCTAGCACGCTCCGATTGCATCATAATTGGGTAGCAACTTCTTGCGGGAACCCATGTGTCTTTTACAATTCATGGATCAGAAAAGTGGCCAATTTGTGAAGCTTTTTATAAATAAGCATAACTAGGAGTAATTAATTAATTCCATTTCATGGTATTTATTTGTAAAATTTGCATACATGTTTTTTTTTGAACGGTTGTAATTGTTTCTGCAGCTTTATGAGATCTAAAATGCCCCATTAGAATAATGGAGAGAACTATTGTAGATATGGGCATCTTGTGTGAATACCACCATAAAACTAGAGGAAAAAAACTAAGAGTCAGCAATGTTTTAGATATTTTTATGAAACCTAGATTGTTGTCATTTTGTTCCCAAATTTAGAGGATTGTCATGGTTTTGAATGCATATTTGGAAGATTTCCTTAATTTTTTCTTACTTTAATGAGATCACCCATTTAAAATGGTTTATTTATTTATTTTAGGACTATTCGTATTCTTTTTTCATATAACTACATGATTATAGTGATTCTTCTAATCAAAGACAATGGGTGGAAAAGATTGATCAAATATGGTAATATCTTGAAGAAACAAACTTATTTGATATGATTTGACCTTTCGATTAAATTTCACAAATTTAATGTAGTTTATGTTATTTTTTTTAATCTTAGTTCTCATAATGTATCTTATATAATATAAAATTAGAGTGCATAACTCTCCATTGTATTTTGGTGAGATAATAATTGGTATTTCCCTCATTAAATTTATGAGGGATTGAGTTTCTTTCTGATGTATTTTTTTCAATGTCAGTTATCTTTTATTGTTTAAAAACTAATAATTTATTTAATTCAATATTTATAAANTACTTTGATGTTTTATTTTGATATATTGTGTCTAGGAATCCAATGCATATGAACATGATGATTTTTTTGATATATTTGGTGTAAGCCAATTACATAAGTTTTATGTATGATTTTATGTGTTGGGCGTGGACCCTGAAGCACATGATTGATGATAGGTTTTGTGTTGAGCGAGGATCTCTCGAGAACATGAGTATTTAAGATGTTTTGTGTTGAGCAAGAAGCTCTGGAGCACATGAGTTTTTATGTTTTGTGTTGAGCGAGAAGCTATGAAACACATGAGATATTGAAACATTTGTGTTGAGCAAGAAGCTCTGAAGCACATGAAAAGATAAATTGGAAGTGTTGGGCATAATCCCTGGAGCCTTCCAAGTTGATGTTGAGCATAAGCTCTGGAACATTGGATCAGTGGCCACTGTATCCCTAGGTGTATCCTATAATTCCATCCTAGCATTAGTGTTGAGGGAGGAGATATGGAATTGCACTAGGTTTGTAACTCCCTCTTTTTAGTGTTGAATATGAGCTCTGGATAAGAGCTAGGAGTTACTAAAAAGAATTAATTATGTCAAGTGAAAACGACTCAAGAAAAATATTGATCTCATATGAATTATTTATAAGTGATTAAATGGAATTTCGAATTTATTTATCTCATAAGGTATTGAAGAACTACCATGTTATACAAGGGAATCCAACATGCAAGGATGTTTAGAGTTGCCTAGCCTAGTAGACTTAACCACCTACCCGACAGCCTTAATGAAGAAAGTGTCATAAGTTTAGGGATCATAATATAGGATACCTAAAGACAAATGTTAACAAATAAAATATATATTATTATATATTTTATACATGGTATGTATGAAGAGTAAGCATAGTAATAATATTACTAATATAAGAAAGAAGTAAATGATCCATCTATTATTATTATTACTAAAAGGTAATTAAATATTATAATACCTACAAAAGTCCAAATAGGAACTAGTTAAAAGTTCCTAAGTTAAAAATTGGAAGTGCCTAAATTAAATAAAAGGGTTAAATCAGGAAATCAAATGATTCTTGATTTAACTGCCCCTTTGACTGAAAACTTTGTCTATAAAGTCCCATGCCAAAGAGAGAATTGGGGATCTCTTCCATCCTTTTGGTGAGTCATTATTTTTTGCTTGTTTATTCTCAAGAGAGTTCTTGGAGAACATTTTCCTATGAGGAAAAAGGAGAACTGATTCAGACCTGATATCCTAGTTAGGAAATCCTTACCTTAGGATCTCTAAGCTACTTGCAAGTTGGAACCAGATCAAGGGGATCCAGATGAAAACCAAGAATGGTTAAAGGTCATGGTTGGGTGGAACATGGTAGTTCCCAAGTGATTCGGTTATCTATACAGAGGTCATATCTATCTGTGAATTTGATAATAGTGGGTAATTAAGTGTGCATGTTTTCAGCCATTGGAATAGCTTCACCATACAGGTATGAGGTTCTTGATGTTTTCCATTCCATTATCTAGTATATTTCCTGTTAGGATATTTAAGGGTTTATGTTATATTTTTAACCGTATGTCTGCAATTTATTTCAGGTTTAGAATATTTTATGTATTATCTCTAAACACTAGGTTGAAATGTATTTCTGTCTAAAATACATTCAAGGGTTTTGTTCTTCCAATTTACTTCTGCATTTTATTTCTTAGCTTAAACTTTGTTTCCTAAGACCTATCAACACTCTAAACCAGAGTCCATATGTTTATCAAGGGATTCTACTAGCAGATTCCATAATTCCAGCAGACCTATACTTAGAAGTAAAAAGTTTAAATAACATACATCCTAAACAAAAATTAGTTTTAAACCACATTATAATCGCATTATATCATATCTAAAAATAAATATTAAATCAAATCTATAGTCAAGATATAGAGACCATCTAATGGTCTGAAGTTAAACCATAATCCAAATAACTCCATCTCATTTATTATAAAATAAAACCACATAATTAATATACAAACTACATATACGAAAATCAACATACATCCATCTCTTCCATAATAAAATCAACCCCATCGTTATGCACATCACTCATTAACAACATAGCATAAATAACCAATAGATCACAGGATCAAATCATATTAAAATCAAACAACACACTATGCACAGAACTTTGTTATAAATGTAGTATAAATACACAGAGGTTGCAAGATCAATTCCTGTAGGAGTAATGCCCAAACAAACCATACATTTATAAACATTTAAAACCATAGTGACCCAGGATCAATTCCTGTGGAGTTATTTTATTTACAAGTCACCCTATCGAATCCTATAGGATTCATTTTCATCCTACTAAATGTTGTAGCGTTTAACTACCAACGAAACAGGGCACTCTTATAAATACACAGGGTGTAAAACCAATTCACTTAATCACTACAAAGTATTCAAAGCCCCAAATAAAATTACACATTGTCACTATTTCATGGCCCTCAGACCTTTACATAAAACAAAGTGTTTAAACATTATCTTAAAAAAACCCTTTGTCATCCCTGTCAACGATATGCCAACAAAAACGATTTACAATCGAAGGGTTACAAGCATTGTTGTCTCTTTTTTTCTATTACACAGAGTATTCATTAACCATGAATCAAAACATAAAAATGATAAGTCATTTAACCAACATATAGTCGCAACTCTAATGGTGAGAACGCCATTTCCATATACGACATGGCTCCAAAGGCCAACCACATGGTTAACAAATCCACTTAAAAGAACTCAAACCCAAAATTGCGAATCCACATAGTCAAACTAATGCCAAATAATAAGAATTATAACCACGAAATCGACACAGGATGCAAATGCTGTATATATATATACATAACCATTATAAAAACAAATAAGGAATTACATAGTCATATAACCTCGACCTTTCACCATTACCAAAACATAATTACAAATTCAAAATACGCAGAGCTTGTCAAGTCTACCAAGCCACATTACTACGTAGAGCATCCTCAAACATAACCCATAATACATTAAAGCTTTGGCCCAAAGGCTCTAAACCCTAAGTATTTCACGAATGTCTGATGCTAACACATATTATTTTACAGACAGTCCCTGCTATATTGCAACCATTCAAACCGGATCCATACATTCAAACCCACGACTAGTTTTAACTCTGTCACCATAACCACACGAAAGAGGGACAAGTTTTAAAATTGTGTAATCAGGGCTTACCCCAATGGGTATGGCATTGATTCAGGACGACCCGTGAACCATGTTTCTTCATACCCTATAACCTGCAAACACCAAACCAAGGATACGGTGAGGAATACACATTGAAACCAAACCGAACAAACAAAACAACGTTATTAAACCATAGTGGATACACACCTTCCCTCACAACCAACCTCCCAATATTCAAGACACCATAGAATGCAGAGGCAGAGCTCACACAACCATGTTGCGAATGACCCAAACCAACGTAGGATCCAAGCCCTAATCTTGAGCCCCCCCTGTATTCCAAGGCACATTTATGTCGCCACCCTGGCCTCCATTTGTATAGTTCATGCCACCATGCTCAAACAATGTGTAATACATGATTCCCATATTGTGAATCGAATACATAAGGTTTAGCCATAGTCCATGGAATATTGAATATGCCATGGAGGGCTAAGGTTAAGGTTTTAAATTAATACACCAATACCATAATAATACACAAATCAAGATACCAAATGGTAATACCATATAAAACGTGTACCACGTAAATTATATATGTAACACTGTCGTAAATTCCATAAAACCAATAATGGCGACCCTTACAAATTAGTCTAGAGAAACATCCAACTTTGTGTAAATGTCAAACTAACAATAGTTATGTAATCACTAGGATAGGACTGTAAGTCCCTTGTCGCCCAAGCTGAGCGCAAGTGACGAACGGGCAGTATGTCTTGTTTAGCTTCTTTAATCAGTTTCCATCGTCAAGTGCACGTGAACGCGACAAGGAAATAAATGCATTAGTTCATAAGAACTAAGTAATCCCCAAAGTGACAAGTAGAAAACAATTACCTCTCAGGTGTTTACAAGGGAAATTAGTCCTGCCACTCCAACCCTTTTTAGTAACAAGTTAAGTCATAATTATTTATACAAACATTAATCAAACTTTATAACCAATGAGTACGTAATCGAAACAACTAACATACATGTAAATGTGTAACCATAGATCACGATAGTAATACACATCACGACAACATAAGTATTACATTAATAACCACACCTGAAAATATGAAAGTAGGACGTAAGAACTGCTTACGACATTACAGAACAATAAACAAAGTACGGCACATTTCGCAGAGTTAAATAATGTCCAAATCAGGAAGTAAATTACTAACCTAATAATTTCTTTATTATTTTCAAATTTTGGGGACACTACAACTGGTATCAGACCCTAGTTTCAACACTAAGAGACCAAATGGGCATACTGGACATTCGTTGCAAGAAAAATAAATTATGTTTTAAATTTTGTTAACTAACATAATTTTTTCTTGTTATTAAAAATTTGCAATTGTTGTATTTTTAAAAGAACGGTTTAGATCATGAACACTAAAAAACATAACAACCAACAAGTGGAGTTGAATACCCCCACCCAGGAAGCAGAAATGATGGTGGAACTAAATTCTGGTATAATGAAAACCATACAAAATATTCAAGCAGACTTGCAAAGTTTCAGAGATAATAATTTGAATGAAAGAAATGAACAACAAGAAATTAATAAAGCATTGCTTTAAAACATGGTGGGAGGAAGCCTGTAGGGAAAATCCACTCATTCCATAAACAGGTTCAAGAAAGAACCTTATCATAAATGGGCCAGTAGCCCAAGAGAAGAAGGAAAAGAAGAACATACCCCTGAACCTCTAGAAGGAGATTATCACAGTCCTTCCAGTGATGAATCTCTTTCTCCATGCAAAAAGAAACAGAGAAATGATGAAAATCTCGAGGGGGAGTTTAGAAAAATAAAATCCCCAACCTATGAAGGAGAGATGAACACGGGGGGAAAAGATGAAGAATGGTTGTTGGGTATGAGTAAATATTTCCGAGCTCATAACTACTCTATTGAGATGAAGGCTCGTCTCTCCATCTATAATTTAAATGGAAAAGCATCTAGATGGTGGAGAGACTTGAAGCATACCAAGAAAGATGAGGTAAGAGAAATACGATGGAGTAATTTACGCAATATTTTTCAATAAAAATATATGTTGGAAAGATTCTTCGACAAAAAAGTCAAAGTGTTTCATGAACTAGGTATGGGATCCATGACTATGGACTCTTTTGTTAATAGATTTTTTGATATGTTACATTATGTGACATACATTAAGGAAGAGAAGGTAAAAATACAACAGTTTTTAGGATGTCTTCCTCCCAACTTTCCGGAAAGGATTGAATTTGACATGCTTAAAAATTTGTACACCACCTTTCACAAAGCTAGTCTTTGCTATGAGCATGTGCAGCTGAGGCAAGAGAACATCAACAAAAACAAAGACAGGTCTAAGAACTTCTCTGACAACCGCAAATCAGGTTTTAACCCACCACCGTACAGAAAACAGAACAACAGTTTCCCAACCAACAAAAAATTCAACAAATCAGGTACAAAGCCATATGTACCAGCTCCAAATGCTAACAAGCTAGCAGCAAATGGGGAAGCCAATGTTGCCCCATGGAAAATTAAATGCTGAAAATACCAAGGGGCTCATTATGCCCAATATTGTAAGAATAAGAGAAATGGGATCTTGCACATCTTACAAAAAGAACCAACGGTAGAGGAAAAAGCGGGAACACCACAGATTTATGCACCCTTGGATGGCCGATAGGAAGACCATCACGCTACCATGGTTGAGATAGAAGGTAAGTTATTGAACTCTTCGATTTCAATACCAATTGACCCTGGTTCTTGCCGGAGCTATGTATCTCCTAAAATTGTTGATGTATGTAAACTAGGAAAAGTTAAACATGATAAACCTTGGCTAGTGCAATTAGCCATAGGTACGAAACAGAAGGTTTCAGAAATAGTTAAAGATTGTGAGGTAAACTTGAATGGTTTTCCTACTAAAGTAAACCTGAACATCCTACCCTTAGGATCGTATCATCTACTTATCGGCAAGGACTGGCTGGAACAACACCATGTCATGCTCGATTGCTTACAAAATTCAATATTGTGTACAGATAGCCAAGGGGACCAAGTAAAGATTCAAGGCATACCGAAGAAAGTTTCTGTAATGCAGATATCTGCTTTACAAGCAAAGAAGTGCATTAGGAAAGGATGCAATTTGTTTGTAGTAAACATCCAAGACATAGAGGTTGAGAGGGAACAACACATAGAGGAATTTCCATTTCTTGTAGAATTCAAGGATGTATTTCCTGAGGAAATCCCAGGATTACCTCCGAAATGAGACTTAGACTTTTCCATAGAACTGACACCTATATCAGTTTTAGCTTCAAAATCCCCTTACCGCATGAGTGCACCAGAGTTGGTGGAACTCAAACTGCAGTTGCACAAGTTGATTCAGAAAGGATATATCCGACCAAGTGTGTCCCCTTGGGGAGCACCGATACTTTTTGTAAAGAAAAAGGATGGTACGATGCGGATGTGCATCGATTACCGTTATCTTAACAAGATGACTATCAAGAACTAATACCCACTCCCTAGGACTGATGACTTGTTTGATCAAGTAGGAGGAGCTAAGATCTTTTCCAATATTGACCTGTGATCTTGGCACCATCAGGTATGGATTCATGATGAGGATATTCACAAAACCACCTTTCGTACAAGGTACGGTCACTATGAGTTTGTGGTAATACCGCTCGGGTTGACCAATGCACCCAAAAACTTTATGTGTATGATGAACAATATATTTAGTAAATATCTGGATAAATGTGTTTTGGTCTTTATAGATGACATCCTAGTTTACTCTAAGAGTAAAGAGGAACACGAGGAACAACTTCGCATAGTGCTACAAGTGTTACGAGAACACCAGATCTACGCCAAGTTTAGTAAATGTGATTTTTACAAACCACAGATACAATACTTGGGCCACATCATCTCTGAGACAGGGTTAGTTGTGGACCCAGAAAAGATTAAAACCATAGAATATTAGCCTACCCCTACTAGTGTCACCGAAATTAGATTATTTTTGGGATTATCCGGATATTATCAAAAGTTCATTGAGAAATTTTCGAGAATAGCTTGTCCCATGAATGCTTTGCAAAAGAAGGAAAATAAGTTCTTATGGATGACCAAGTGTGAGGAAAGTTTTCAAAATTTTAAGCAGCTTTTGATGACCGCACCGATACTACGAATTGTGGATCCCGATGGGGATTTCATTGTTTGCAACGATGCAAGCAAGGAAGAACTTGGAGGAGTCCTCTTGCAGAACTATTACGTGATCTGTTATGAATTGTGAAAGTTAAAATAACATGATCAGAACTACTCCACACATGATCTTGAGTTAGCTGCCATCACCCATGCCTTGAAGATGTGGAGGCACTACCTCATGGGAAGGAAATTCCTTCTAAATATAGACAATATGAGTGTGAAGTATTTAATCGAGCAACCGGATCTGAATGTCAGGAAATCCAGATGGTTGTTTTTCCTTAGCGAGTACCATTTCGAGCTAAAGCATATAAAGGGAAAAGACAACAAGATTGCTGATGCTTTGAGCCGACGAACTCATATGGTATATGAGGTGACTTTAAGTCAAACCGATTCGTATTTACATGAGAGGATTAGAATGGACAACAGAGTTGACCCTTTTCTTTATATAAATCCCCAATAAAGTCAAAGAGGACATGTTGTTTCAACAACAAAAAGAGTACAAGGTAAAAGAAATGGGACTGCTATGGTCCAAACAGAGATTGTACATTCCGGAAGGAGGGGACATTCGGTCCAACATCCTCACAAAATTTCATCAGACACCCTACTCGAGGCATCCGCGATATCAAAAGATGATATCCACCGTTAAGAGACACTTTTTCTGGCCTAATTTAAAGGCTGACATAGCGTTGTTTATCGCGAAATGTCAGGAATGCCAGTTGGTTAAAGCTGAGCACCAGCATCCTTCGAGATTGTTGCAGTCGTTACCCATTCCAGAATGCAAGTGGGAGGTCATTAGTATGGATTTTATCATGGGTCTTCTTAAGAGTAAGAAAGAAAATGATTCTATCTTTGTAGTAGTTGACAAATTTTCAAAAGGAGCACACTTCAATCAAGTGAAGTCAACCTACAAGGCAATACACATTGTCGATATCTTCTTGAAGGAGATATTTAGATTGCATGGGATACCCAAGGAAATCATCTCGGATCGAGATACTAAGTTTACTGAAAACTTTTGGAGATCCTTATTCTCTGGATTAGAGATGCAGTTGAAATTTAGTACTACTTATCACCTGCAGATAGACGGGAAGACAGAAAGGGTAAACCAGATTGTAGAGGACATGCTTAGGATGTATGTCATGAACAACCCCACCAAGTGGGAAGATTACTTGCACCTTGCATAGTTTGCGTATAAAAATGGATACCAAACTTCCGCCAAGATGAGTCCCTTTGAGGTACTATATGGATAGAAGTGTAGAACACTGGTTACTTGGGATATCTTGGTGGATCGGCTCATGTTAGGGCCTAATTTGTTAAAGGACTTGGAACAATTGGTTACCAAGGTCCAGGTGAACCTTAAAGAAGCACAAGACTTCCCGAAAATCTATCCAGATAAGAAAAGAAAAGATAAATACTATCAAATAGGCGACCATGTCTACTTGAAAGTAAAATAAAAACAAATCTTGTTGATCTTGGGTAGGTGTGGTAAGTTAGCACCTATATTTTGTGGACCCTTTCAGATACTGGAAAAGAGAGGTCCAATGGCATATGAACTAGTGTTACCCGCTCACATAAGAGTCCATAATGTTTTCCATGCATCATTATTAAAGAAATATTTTTATGATACTAAACATGTGATTGATTGGTCCTTATTATAGGTGGAACCTGAAGGGGAGTTTTCCCCTGAACCTCTTCATATATTAGACAAGAGATAAGTGCAGCTTAGGAAGTGCACCATAGTCTAGTTGAAAGTGCAATGGAAGCACTTCAAAGTCAATGAGGCTACTTGGGAGAATGAAGCCACCATGAGAAAGGCTTACCCCACCTTGTTTCATGATTTCATTTTGAGTCCCTAGAAGATGAGGTATGGTGTTGTTTTGAGTGGGCATGGATGTAATATCTCAAATTTTGACCTAACACTTATGGGAATAAGCCCCATTAATTATTACGTACTTTGATATTTTATTTTTATATATTGGGTCTAGGACCCCACTGCATATGAACATGATTATTTGTTTGATATATTAGGTGTAAGCCAGTTACATATGTTTTATGTATGATTTTATGTGTTGGGCATTGACTCTCAAGCACATTATTGATGAGATGCATTGTGTTGAGTGAGGAGCTCTAGAGCACATGAGTATTTAAGATGTTTTGTGTTGAGCAGGAAGCTCTAGAGCACATGAGTTTTTATGTTTTGTGTTGAGCGAGAAGCTCTAAAAAACATGAGATATGAAAACCTTTGTATTGAGTAAGAAGCTTTAAAGAACATGAAAAGATAAATTGGAAGTGTTGGGCATAAGCCCTGGAGCCTTCCAAGTTGATGTTGAGCATAAGCTCTGGAACATTGTATCCTTGGCCATTGTATCCCTACGTGTATCTTGTAAGTACATCCTAGCATTATTGTTGAGCGAGGATCTCTGAATGGCACTAAGTTTGCAACTCCTTGTTTTTAGCGTTGATTAAGGGTTCTGGATAAGCGCTAGGAGTTACTGAAAAAGAATTAATTATGTCAAGGGAAAATGACTCAAGAAAAATATTGATCTCATCTGACTTATTTATAATTGATTAAATGAAATTTTGAATTTATGTATCTCATCAAGTATTGAAGAACTACCATGTTATACGAGGGAATCCAACATGAAAAGATGTTTAGAGTTTCCTATCCTAGTAGACTTAACCACCTACCTAACGGTCTTAATGAAGAAAGTGTCATAAGTTTAGCAATCATAATATATGATACCTGAAGGCAAATGTTAACAAATAATTTATATATTTTATACATGGTATGTATGAAGGGTAAGCATAGTAATAATATTAATAATGTAAGAAAGAAGGAAAGGCTCCATCTATTATTATTACTACTAAAAGGTAATTAAATATTATAATACCTAGAAAAGTCCAAATATGAACTAGTTAAAAGTTCCTAAGTTAAAAATTAGAACTGCCTAAATTAAATAAAAGGGCTAAATCAAGAAATCAATTCATTCTTGATTTAACTTCCCCTTTGACTGAAAAGTATGTCTATAAAGTCCCTTGCCAAAGATAGGCTTGGGGATCTCTTCCATCCTTTTGGTGAATCATTATTTTTTTCCTGTTTATTCTCAAGAGAGTTCTCGGAGAACATTTTCCTAAGAGGAAAAAGGGGAACTGATTCAAACCTGATATCCCAGTTAGGGAAGCCATACCTTAGGAGCTCTAAGATATTTGCATGTTGGAACCAGCTCGGGGGGATCTGGATGGAAACCAAGAATGGTTCCAGGTCATGGTTGGGTGGAACATGGTAGTTCCCAAGTGATTCGGTTATCTATTAGAGGTCAAATTTGTTTGTGAATTTGTTAATACATGGTAATTAAGTGTGCAGGTTTTCAGCCATTGGAATAGCTTCACCATATAGGTATGAGGTGCTTGATGTTTTCCATTCCATTATCTAGTATATTTCCTGTTAGGATATTTAAGGGTTTATGTTATATTTCTAACCCTATGTCTGTAATTTATTTCTGGTTTAGAATATTTTATGTATTATCTCTAAACACTAGGTTGAATTGTATTTCTGTCTAAAAGACATTCAAGGGTTTTGTTCTTCCAATTTACTTCTGTATTTTATTTCTTAGCTTAAACTTTGTTTCCTAAGACCTAGCACCACTCTAAACCAGAGTCCATATGTTTATCTAGGGATTCTACTTGCAGATTCCATATTGCTAGCAGACCTATACTTAGAAGTAAAAAGTTTAAATAGTATACATCCTAAACAGAAACTAGTTTTAAACTACATTATAATAGCATTATATCATATCTAAAAATAAACATTAAATCAAATCTACAGTCAAGATATTGAGACCATCTAATGGTATGAAGTTAAACCATAATCCAAATAACTACATCTCATTTATTATGAAACCAAAACTCATAATTAATATACAAACTACATATACGAAAATCAACATACATCCATCTATTTCATAATAAAATCAACCCCATCGTTATGCACAACACTCATTAACAACATAGCATAAATAACCAATATATCACAGGATCAAATCATATTAAAATAAAACAGCACGCTATGCACATAACTCTGTTATAAACATAGCGTAAATACACAGAGGTCGCATGATCAATTCATGTAGGCGTAATGCCCAAACAAACCATACATTTATAAACATTTACAACCATAGCGACCCAAGATCAATTCCTATGGAGTCCTTTTACTTACAGGTCACCCTATCGAATCCTGTAGGTTTCGTTTTCATCCTACTAAATGTTGTAGCGTTTAAATACCAACTAAACAAAGCACGTTCTTATAAATACATAAGCCGTAAAACCAATTCACTTAATCGCAACACAGAGGTGAAAGCCCCAAATAAAATTACACACTGTCATTATTTCATGGCCCTTAACCCTTTACATAAAACAAAGCATTTAAAAATTATCTTAAACAAACCCTTTGTATCAATGCTATGCCAATAGAAACGATTTAAAATCGAAGGTTTACAACCATTGTCGTCTCTTTTATTCTATTACATAGAGTATTCATTAACCATGAATCAAACCATAAAAATGATAAGTCATTTAACCAACACACAATCGCAGCTCTAATGGCAGGAACACCATTTCCATCTATGGCATGGCTCCAAAGGTTAACCACATGGCTAACAAATCCACTTAAAAGAACTCAAACCCAAAATTGTGAATCCACACAGTGAAACTAATGCCAAAGAATAAGAATTATAACCACGAAATCAACATAGTATGAAAATCATGTATATATATATATATATATATATAACCATTAAAAAAAAAAGGGAATTACACAGTCTTATAACCTCGGAAACATAATTACATATTCAAAATATGCATAGCCTGTCAAGTCTACCAAGCCACATTAGTACGCAGAGCATCCTTAAACAAAACCTAGAATACATTAAAGCTTCGGCCCAAAGGAACTAAACCCCAACCTAAACCCCAAGTCTTTCACACATCTCTGATGCTAACACATATTATTTTACATACAGTCCCTTCTATTTCGCAGCCATTAAAACCAGAGCCATACATTCAAACCCACAATGAGTTTTAACTTTGTCACCACAACCACATGAAAGAGGGACAAGTTTGAAACTTGTGCAACCAGGGCTTACCCTAATGGGTATGGTGTTGACTCAAGATGACCTAGGACCCATATTTATTCATACCCTTCAACCTACAAACACCAAACCAAAGCTACAGTGAGGAGTACACATTGAAACCAAACTGAGCAAACAAAACAACATTGTTAAACCTGAGTGGATACACACCTTCCCTCATATACAACCTCCCAAGATTCAAGACACCATACAACGCAGAGGAAGAGCTCATGTAGCCATTTTGCGAATGACCCAAACCAATGTAGGAGCCAAGCCCTAAGCTTGAGCCCCCCTTCACATTCCAAGGCACATTTATGTCGCCACCCTTGCCTCCATTAACATATTTCCAAACCCATATTGTATAGTTCATGCCACCATGCTCAAACAACGTGTAATACATAATTCCTATATTGTGAATCGAATACATAAGGTTTAGCCATAGTCCATGGCATATGGAATATTCCATTGAGGGCTAAGGTTAAGGTTTTAAATTAATACACCAAGACCATAATAATACACAAATCAAGATACCAAGTGGTAATACCATATAAAACATGTACCACATAAATGATATATGTTGTAGCAATTAAAACACTGTTGTAAAGTCTGTAAAAATAATAATGGTGACCCATACAACTTAGGCTAGTGAAACATCCAGCCCTGTTTGAAATGTCAAACTAACAGCAGTTATGTAATTACTATGATAGGACTGTAAGTCCCTCATCACCCAAGCTGAGCACAAGTGACGAACGAACAGTATGTATTGTTCATCTTCTCTAAGCAGTTTTTGTCATCGAGTGCACCTACACGCAACAAGGAAATGAATGCATTAGTTCGTAAGAACTAAGTAAGCCCCAAAGTGACAAGTAAAAAACAATTACCTCTCGAGTACAATGGAAACAAGTCCCGCAACTCCACCCCTTTTTTAGTAACAAGTTAAGACAGAATTGTTTATACAAACAGTAATCAAACTTTATAACCGATGAGAACGTAATCGAAACAACTAACATACATGTACAATGCGTAACCATAGATCAAGATAGTAATCCACATCACGACAACATAAGTATTACATTAATAACCACATCTAAAAATATGAAAGCAGGACGTAAGAACCGCTTACGCCATTACAACACGGTAAACAAAGTACGACACATTCTGTAAAGTTAAATAATGTCCAGCTCAGGCAGTAAATGACTAGCCTAATAATATTTTTTTATTTTTATTTTCAAATTTTGGGAACATTACAATTATTTAAATGTAATTTTTGTTTTTCAATTTGTTTTTTTATACGAACCAAATATTTAATATTTTTAATAGTATGTTAATTTTAATAATACTAATGCATAAAGGCTCCAAATGTCAAACGGTTCTAAATGTTTTGAAATGTAAAAATACATATTGATTAGAAACCACTAACATTGGAAAGTTTGAACTTGTTTATTTTTGTTTATTTTTTTTAATTTTCATTAATATAACTTAGTAAAATATGATTTGTATTTAAATTAGAGTTACATTTATTAATATTTAAATAGTTTAAATTTGTATATATATATATATAATTTAATTATTATTTTAAAAATTAATAAATTTAACTTAAATAATTTTAATTTACAATTTTATTAAAATGTAAACTTGTTTTGGTAAATTTAAAATTGGAAGTGCTTAAATTGTGTTTTTGAATTTATAAATAGATTTAACACAATTAGCGGTGGCTATGCAGGGGCTTCACTAGATGTCTCCATCAGGTTAGGCATGGGGATGGGGACTCCCGCTAACACCCTCGAATACTCCATGGCACCCAAATTATGCAATTTCCATAACTAATATATAAAAGATTAAAATATTTAGACTACATCTTATTATTATTATTTTAATTATTTTTTAGTTAAATGAAATAATAATGAAAGATTTAATTAATATAAATAAATAACATTTTTAAATTAAAGTTAATATACACTAAATTTATAATAAAAACAAACATATGAATTGCTATTAAAAGAAAACCAATTTCTACATATACAACATAAAGAATTTCTACATAATAATAGTAATATTACATTAAGAAATTCAACTTAATATTTTTGGAAGAATAAGCTTTTTTAAATTTACATATATATAATTAAAATTTGTATGTATAACTTTTTGCAACCTATGGGTGCCTAATTGAGTGTTACCTACTAACTCATCCGATTAAACTGGATTTGAAATTGGGTTTCCCATGATAAATACCTCTACCTTAACCGAACTAGTGAAAATTGACATTTTCTATGTATAACTTAATAAAATAAGTAAAATTTAAAAGTGAGTGAACATTATTATAGTAAGTGGAATATTAGTCATTAAAATTATAGATTAGGTATATCATAATATGTGAAATTTAAGTTTATATATAATTCAAAAAGTTGAACTAGGACATTCAAATTATATTTAGATAAATTGAGAAAGTTGTGTTTATTTGTAATTTTTATACCTGCCTCCGGCTGGTATATTGTAATCGTTCGATTTCAAACCGCGTTGACTTTGGGTATTAGTTGGTGCATATTGGTGCATATTTAAAGGATTAAAATCTCTATTCCAAAGTTTAACTTTGTAACATGAAAAATAACAATTTTTAAATTTATTAAAATCGTATTTATTTGTGTTGCTATTGGGTAAGCAGGGATGATGTCATCCTCGAAGTTTGCTATCTGGATTTGGGTCGACATGTAGTAACAATGACATCATATGTAACTTTTCACCTACCCGCCTTCTTCTTGTCTCCGCCTTCTTCTTGTCTCCGGGGGGCTCAACGGAATTTTGAAATATGCGTATAGATCTGCAGCCATGATTCAGCAAGCTTCTCAGACTCAGACTCAGAGCGCTACAATGGACGCCGATGATCTGATGATTTACTTGAGGAATCAGCTTGGGGATGCAGCCGTCTGGAATATGCCAGATACTATGAATTCCGCCATTGCTCAGGCTAATTGGGCCCTAAATTCTGAGGATCTGGGTTCATCAGATTCTAATGCATTAGCGACCCAGATTATAATGGAACAACTGCAAGTTCCAGCTGCCCAGATTATGCAAAATTTGAAAATCCAAACGCAAAATAATGCAGAATTATCTGCACCGCTCAATGGCACTTCGATGACACAGCATTCATCGCCCAGTTCTACTCTTTCTTCACTTGATGGATTTCATACCTTGAAAGCCGAACAGATCAACAACATTAGCAATAGAAATAATTTTCCTAGCAACCATGACTCTACCAAAATCTCTAATCAGGCTCTTCTGCAAGACCAAGGCAATGCAGGTTTTGTAGCTTAAATTCTATTATGTGTAACATGTACAGAGAATTAGTTTACTCTTGATGCAGCTACGACAGAGAGACATTCGTCGTAGCAGTACAGGAGCTTATAAAAATGAAAGCATAAAAATACAATACAGGAACGAAGGAATTTTAATGCAGATAACATGAAAAATAAAATCCATTACAAATATAAAACCATCATTTTGAATTTCGTATTCTCAAAAGAGAATAGTACATATGATTTTTTTTTAAAGCTCCATCGAAAAGAAAATTGATTTTTATGAAAAAAATAATGCTTACCATGAACTATGATAGCTATGGGTTTCCCCATTTTTTCCTCCATTTTTTCCAGCTGTTGCTGATTTTGTTTCCAGCGGTTGCTCATTCTTTGTATATAGAAGCCCATTGTTTTTCGAAACTATGCTTAACTATGGCTACCATGACCTCGCAAGTCTTCGGGTTTTGTTATTGCCACTGTGCTCATTATCCCATTCCTGCGGTGATACTTTGAAAAGAATCCTGGGTTCAAAGTTCATTGTACATATACACAATATATTCCCCTATCATTACGCACTCTTGATTATCAAATTCGTATGTGTTCCATACAAGATTTCTATGGATTGGCATCAAACCACATACTATTTATCTTCAAATATTCTCCACATTTTCGCATATTAAAAGCCTCTTACATTTTCATTTCGATCAGTTTGGTATTCAGAAGCAGCGCAATTCAAGTGAAGTCCTCAGAATAATGGCAATGGATAGCGGCAGTCGAAAACATCTGAAAAATGGTTGCAATAATGTCCACGGAGTTCTTCACATGTATTCAGGTAACAACGATGCAAGTTATGTCCAGAACTCTAACAGAAAGAAGTATTGCAACCACTCTTTGGGGCGACCATTTACAAGTTCACATTCCCTCAACAGGTCTTGCTAAGAAATGGAAATGCCACCGGTCTCTTGCCTAGTCTTCCCGATGGATGTAAGCCCACATGCATATGGAAATGCCACGGGTCTTTGTCTGGTCTTCCGGGTGGAGGTAACCGCATGCATATGGAAGTGCCATCGATCTCTTGTTTGGTATTCCGGATGTTGGATGGACATAAGTCCACATGCATATGAAAATGCCATGTGTACCTAATATCCTCACATTCATATAATAATATATGAAAAACAATGACAATGTTGCCCTTATTTTAATCACAGTTTACTCGATCAGTGAAGCATGCTATCGTTTTGTTGCTTTGTGCTCCTACTAGTGGCCGATCACAGATGCCATGTGTCCCTGTGATGCTATAGTTGCAATGTAGTAAGAAAGAGATATATTTGGTATAGAATAACAATGACCTTCGCGTGCGCAGAGTCCACAAAGATGGAGGACGCCTTCCTGCTCGTGCTTGACATATGCGAAGAGTTGTTATAATATAATAAATACAATTACAGTTATAGTTCGAATGGCAACGTCAAGATCGAAATATGCTTTTCCATTTCCATTAAATTATTTAAAGTTTTAGGTTAACTACAATAATTATAGGCCAACTCGTCTTTAAAATATCATTTTCAGATTCATTATTTATTTTATTTTATCATCCATATATATATATCATTTCTTCAAGCTAATATAATAATATTATGTTTTAAAATTTATTTTGTTTATTTAATTAATAATTTTTTTTAATTTAATTTATGAGCATGATGATTTATTTTTTAATTTAAATTATGATAATGATTGTTATCGTTCATTAAATCAAGTTTAAAATATAAAAAGTTTAGAAAAATAATGTGAATTAAATTAAGTTTAAATGAACAATATAGAGTTAGTTAATTTATCTTAATATTTGTCTTTTTTACTTTATTATGATTAAAAGATAATTGAAATGGATAATTTTTTATTTATTGAAATTTAACTTTTTTTATTTTATAAAATTTGAATGTAATTATATTAACAACTAAAATTCTAAAACTTAATAACATTTCAACCACATTTTATAAAAAAAAATTAAATTAACTATAATAAATAATATAATTTAAATTTATTTATAATGATTAATAGAGAATTAACATCTTCCTCATATTTTTAATAAATTAAATCTTACTTTTGAAAAAATGATTTTTATAAAGTATATTACATTTAATATTAAAATTATAAATTACTGAATACTTAAATTAAATCTTCAAAAACTTATAAGCCATTACAAACCTAAGCTTTAGGTTTCTTTTTCTATATAATAACAAAAATAAATTGTATTTTCCTAAATTAAGTTTGGAATACAATATCAAAATAAACTTTAAATTCTCATTTTCTTTAAGTAATTGTTTCAATAAAGCTTGTAATATTATTTGAATTATGTTTACTTACTTTTTTAGTTTTTATTCTTTATTTCTATAATAATAATAATAATAATAATAATAATAATAATAATAATCTATTTTGCAGCGATTTAACTGCGGACCCCCCTCTGTGCAGCGATTTAACTGCTAAAGTCTACAGACGTGTACATACATTACCTCGCTCTGGATTTGAACCCGTGACCTCCTAAGAGGAAACACATGCTCTTAACCATTAGGCCCACACATGCTCTTAACATGCTCTAAATATTAAGTACAAAATGAAT
>LPNX010276684.1:412000-417000 GCA_001517045.1 Pseudotsuga menziesii
AAGACTAGCAATAACCATATATTAAGAATAGGGCCACATGTATATATTTGAATTATTACTAGTTAATCTAATATAACTACTATTAGAGTTAAAGTTAAGCTAATAGTTGTAAAATCAATTATTTTTTCTGGTTGGGGGTACCCTTCACTTGCAAGGTTTGACTTTCGCTACTTTGGCTAAGAAACCATGAACCTGCCTGGACCGCACCAACCCTCAACATTGTTGGATTTTTTATATCCGTTCTACATCTCACTGATAGTTGTAAAATCGTTGAAGTTAAGCTAATGGTTGTATCTAATAGTAAATTTAAGTTCAATTTAAAGTCATGATTGGAGTTGAAGTTAAGTTAAAGTTGTAATGTCATTAGAGTTAATTTAATAGTTGTATCTAGAAAACTGCCAAGGTGCCTGGTTATGATAATGAGAAGAGCTGGCCTAGCTTTATACCGGAATACCCTTCTACCTAGGGGGTTCAGTCTTCCACCGTGAAATGGCACTAGTTATCTCCGAGCAGGAAATGAGGATTCCCATGGGACGAAAGCTTTCTACTTTGCAACAAACAAAGTCATATGAAACCTGGTAAGCTAGGGTTTATAACCACTGCCATAAAATTTCATGCTTGCTTATAAGTTTGTTTAAACCTTTGTTATTAAAATCAATTGTTATCTAATGGCCTTTTTTTTTCTTACTATTGGATATCTGCCACGACAACTTATTGTCTGCTCATTAATATTCGGTGGTTACAGACTAGGCGTACAACCAACTCTGCTCGGCGCATAATTAAACTTCCCTTGGCGAATAACATAGGTATGCGACCACTGACTTAGGGCTTTAGACCAGTTCAGGTTTACTCATGCTCTTAGTTCTTCTTTGAGAAACTCGCCCTGGAGGCTAAGTCTAACTGGGGTAGATTAGGTTTAATACATATATACATACGCCTTCCTTTATATCACAGGAAGAACAGGTGCAGAAAACACCTGAGACGTGGCCTCTATCAAACTACATGTCCTGTTAAAGAATTTGAATAATATGTTATAACTGAACTTATCTTTAAAATTAAGCTCAGCTATCACTTAAGCTATACAGATGAGCGATGTTTGATCTCTTATTCTTGGAAAATCCATTATTCAAAATATTTAACTAAAAATTATTTTTTTTCAATTTAAAATAATTAAATTTATTTTAAATTTAAATTATAAATTTATAATAAAATATAAATAAACTATTCTCACAACAATGAGATTAATTTATAGTCTTATAAACTATTACTTCTCATTTCCTATTTATGTTAGTCTATAAAAAAAACTTGCATATTTGTATAACATTATAAATTTATAATAAAATATAAATAAACTATTCTCACAACAATGATATTAATTTAGAGTCTTATAAGCTATTATTTCTCATTTCCTATTTATGCTAGTCTATAAAGAAACTTGCATATTTTTATAACATGAGTCAAGAATATTACTAGAAGTATGTAAGGAAGCTTGAATATGCTTGTTTTATGCTACATTGCAATAACCTATATCATATTTAAATGGAAATTTTTTAATTCATTTTTGTTTTAATTTCTTTCAAATTGTAATTATATTTGTTTTATCATATATTTTTATAGCAAAATTATCCTATTTGTATATATTTTCAATCTCTTCTTAGGAGGAAGGTACTAAGCAACTTTGTTGCTTATTCCACTTGTTTTAATATTTAAATGTATGTTTATTTTTTAATAAGCATTTCTAACTTTTCATTAATGTTTTGTTTTGATAATTATAATTATTATAAATTTCTTGATATAAAATAAAAAACTATTTGAATCATATTTTTTATATTCACTTTTAAAGAGAACCACTCTATTCATAATTGTGAGATTGTGTAGTTTATCATGTACTTGTGTGAACTCACATTGTGAGTATTGGAAAACTGGGTATAACCATTTTTATTGTAAAAAAAAACCTCCATAAGTTCAAAAACCAATATTGCACTTCTTGTTGAAATTCTTAATAACTTTAGGCTAGTGTTCAGTGGACAAAAACTTTAACTCAACATACGAAAATTAATTGCTAACAATATGACCATGATTCCATTTTCACCAAAATGGCTATACTTGAACGAATTTATTATCTTTGGAAATATATGTGAGGAACCTCAAACAAATCAATAAAACACTCTATAAGGGAGAAATGAGGTTTAGTTGGGATTGAGTCATAACAAGTATAAAACATACATGAAATGAAGCTTCCATATATGCGCATATACAAAAGCTTCCATATATGCGCATATACGGAAGCTTCCATATATAAGCATATATACGGAAGCTTCCATATATAAGCATATATACGGAAGCTTCCGTATATGGGAATATATACTGAAGGGCTGATGCACAATCATGGACTCCTTTAAAGACACTTTAGATGCCACATAATATTGGAATAAACGGAAAACTCTGACTTTAGGTGACAATTAGGGGTACTTCCCTAACTTATTTGAAGATGAAGTAAAAAGAGGAAAGATAGGAAATTGAATCTGATTTCATAATATATAGAATTTATGAAAATAAAATGTGTGTAAATGATTATAAAATTAGTTTATGTGAAAGTGGGTTTTCAAATTTTTAGCACATCTTAACATATATGTTTGTGCAGGTGTATCAATATATAAGGTAAATGATGTCAATTTGGGATAAAATCTTGCATATATATAAAGGACATATGGGCCTAGTGCAACACTATTTATTCAGATTTTTTCATGAATTATTTTTATTATTATTAATTATTGGAGTCACAAAATCTTGAAATTAAAACCTTATGTTCGGGTGCAACACTTTAGGGCCAAAAATTAATGAAATCCTTGATTTCTAAATATAACATCGTAGAGCTTGATCTCGTCTAGTGCACCATATATTTTTATTGGGAAATGGTGATGGAAATCAAAAGTTATATAACAAACAATCGATGTATCTATTTTCGAAAACTGGCGTGCATCATTTAGAAAAAAAATTATAAATAAATAAAACATAGTTTTGAAGGAAAAAATTACATATTCAGAATCGTAATATTGTACTCTACAATATCCTAGATTTCCATAAAAATATATTGTGTATGTCATAGAAAAACACGCCATCTAAATTGACCATCTTGATAGAGTTCTAAAAGACAAGCAATAGCCCCGGTGTATTTGTCCTAGCCAATAGGTTCGGTAGTCCGAAGCTATTTTCGAACATAATCCCGAACCTTATTCCCGTCGATTATTTTAATTTTAAAATAATGCATATTTGTTATAATGCATATGCATTATAGCTTATTCATATCGCATATGCGATATGATAAAGCTATAACACATATGCGTTATAGCGCATATGCGTTTTTTCTTAAATAATTTGGTACGAGAGTGAAAAAGAGTAATGGCATCCTTATCCCATTATAATACCATTTAGACAACACTATGATGGACACAAATAATTCCTCTTTTTAATGGTGAGTGAATCCATGGGCCATGTATCCAAGAAAATAGGGGGGTGAACGAATCCATTCACTGTGCATCCAAGAAAATAGGGCGGTGAATGAAGCCATGGGCTGTGCATCCAAGAAAACAATAATTCCTCCTGTCCTTTGGTCTATTTAGCTTCAAGGGAAAATTTGTAACATTAACATAGAGATTCAATATTGAATTATGTCAGCACTGAAAGGATGTTATAAAGTCACGAGAATGCTTGTTTAGTAGCTCTTTTGGATGTAAAAAATCCAGAATGAGTACCGATGGATCAATGTATGCTCTCACTGCAAACTGCTAGTGATAATTTGTCAATAGGTGATAGGTGACTTTAATCAACATTGTTATAACTATTTTGTTCTTTTAATCTTCATCCTAATCATCATCATAGTCGTCATCCTCCTCATCATCATCATAGTCATCATCCTCATCCTCATCACCATCACCATCATTGTTCATCATCATCGTCATCATCATTATCATCCTCCTCCTCCTCCTCCTCCTCATCCTCCATCATCATCATCATCATTGTTCATCGTCATCCTCATCATCGTCATCATCATCATCATCACCATCACCATCATCATCCTCATCATCACCATCATCATCATCACCATCCTCATCATCATCATCATCATCATCACCATCCTCATCCTCATCATCGTCAACCTCATCATCATCATCATCATCACCACCCTCATTCTCATCATCATCACCATCATCATCACCAGCATCATCATCCTCATCATCATCATCATCATCACCACCCTCATCCTCATCCTCATCATCATCATCATGGTCATCATCATCATCATCATAGTAATCATCCTCCTCCTCCTCATCATCATTGTTCATCATCATTGTCATCATCATCATCATCATCATCATCATAATCATCACCATCATCACCCTCATTGTCATCATCATCACCATCATCATCATCATCCTCATCCTCATCCTCATCCTCATCATCATCATCATCACCCTCATCCTCATCATCATCATCATAGTCATTATCCTCCTCATAATCTCCATCATTGTTCATCATCATATTCATCGTCACCGTCATCCTCATCATCATCATCATCACCCTCATCCCCATCACCATCATCATAACCCTCATCCTCATCATCATCATCATCGTCGTCGTCATCATCACCCTAATCCTCCTCCAGCTCCTCCTCCTCCTCCTCCTCCTCCTCCTCCTCCTCATCATCATCACCCTCATCGTCATCATCATCATCATAGTCATCCTCCTCCTCCTCATCACCATCATTGTTCATCATCATATTCATCGTCACCCTCATCCTCATCATCATCACCATCCTCATCATCATCATCCTCATCATCATCATCATGGTCATCATCATCATCATCATCATCATCACCCTCATCCTCCTCCTCCTCCTCCTCCTCCTCATCATCCTCATCCTCATCATCATCAACATCATCATCACCCTTATCCTCATCATCATCATCATAGTCATCATCCCCCTCCTCATCACCATC
>LPNX010276684.1:422000-438144 GCA_001517045.1 Pseudotsuga menziesii
TGGTCATCATCATCATCATCATCATCATCATCATCATCATCCTCATCCTCATCATCGTCATCCTCATCCTCATCACCATCCTCATCACCCTCATCCTCATCATCATCGTCATAGTCATCATCCTCCTCATCATCACCATCATTGTTCATCATCATCTTCATCATCACCCTCATCCTCATCATCATCACCATCCTCATCATCATCGTCATCATCATCACCCTCCTCCTCCTCCTCCTCCTCCTCATCATCATAATGGTCATCATCATCATCATCATCATCGTCACCCTCATGCTCCTCATTGTTCATCATCATATTGCTCGACACCCTCATCCTCATCATTGTCACCATCCTCATCATCATCATCATCACCACCCTCATCCTCATCATCATCACCATCATCATCACCCTCATCCTCATCATCATCATCATAGTCATCATCCTCCCCATCATCACCATCATTGTTCATCATCATCTTCATTGTCACCCTCATCCTCATCATCATCACAATCCTCATCATAACCATCCTCATCATCATCATCATCAACATCATCATCCTCATCCTCCTCCTCATCATCATCACCCTCATCCTCATCATCATCATCATGGTCATCAGCATCATCATCATCATCATCACCCTCATCCTCCTCCTCCTCCTCCTCATCGTCATCCTCGTCCTCATCATCATCATCCACGTCCTCCTCCTCGTCGTCGTCATCATCACCCTCATCCTCCTCTTGCTCATCACCATCATTGTTCATCATCATCCTCATCGTCACCCTCACCCTCATCATCATCATCATCCTCATCATCATCATCATCATCACCCTCATCCTCATCCTCATCATCATGGTCATCATCATCATCATCATTATCATCATCATCATCATCATCACCCTCATCCTCCTCCTCATCATCATCACCATCATCGTCATCCTCATCCTCATCACCATCCTCATCACCCTCATCCTCCTCATCATCATCATAGTCATCATCCTCCTCATCATCACCCTCATCCTCATCATGGTCATCATCATCATCGTCGTCGTCGTCACCCTGATCCTCCTCCTCATCATCATCGACCTCATCCTCATCCTCCTCATCATAGTCATCATCCTCCTCATCATCACCATCATTGTTCATCATCATATTCATCATCACCCTCATCCTGATCATCATCGCCATCCTCATCATCATCATCATGGTCATCGCCGTCATCCTCATCATGATCATGATCATGATCATCCTCATCCTCATCCTCCTCATCATCATCATCACCCTCATCCTCATCATCAACATCATAGTCATCATCCTTCTCATCATCACCATCATTGTTCATCATCATCTTCCTCGACACCCTCATCCTTATCATCATCACCATCCTCATCATCATCGTCATCATCACCACCCTCATCCTCATCCTCATCATCATCAGACTCGTCCTCATCATGATCATCATGATCATCATCATAATCATCATTATCATCATCATAACCATCATCCTTCATCATCATCAACATCATTGTTCATCGTCATCGTCATCATCGTCATCATCATCTTCATCATCATGATCCTCATCCTCATCCTCATCATCATCATCATCCTCACCCTCATCCTCATCCTCATCCTCATCCTCATCATCCTCATCCTCATCCTCATCCTCATCATCCTGATCCTCATCCTCCTCCTCCTCATCATCACCCTCATCCTCATCATCTTCATCATGGTCAGCATCATCATCATCATCATCATCCTCATCATCATCATCATCATCACCCTCATCCTCATCATCTTCATCATGGTCATCATCAACATCATCCTCATCCTCATCCTCCTCCTCCTCCTCCTCCTCCTCCTCCTCCTCCTCCTCATCACCCTCATCATCTTCATCATGATCATGATCATCATCATCACCCTCATCCTCATCATCATCATCATTGTCATCCTCCTCATCATCATCACCCTCATTGTTCATCATCATCACTCTGATCCTCATCATCATAACCCTCATCCTCATCATCATCATCATGGTCATCATCACCCTCATCCTCATCATCATCATCATAGTCATCATCCTCCTCATCATCACCCTCATTGTTCATCATCATCACTCTCATCCTCATCATCATAATCATCACCCTCATCCTCATCATCATCATCATGGTCATCATCATCATCATCATCATAACCCTCATCCTCATCCTCGTCCTTCTCCTCATCATCATCACCCTCATCCTCATCATCTTCATCATGGTCATGATCGTCATCATCATCATCATCATCACCCTCATCCTCATCATCATCATCATAGTCATCATCCTCTTCATCATCACCATCATTGTTCATCATCATCTTCATCATCAGCCTCATCCTCGTCATCCTCATCATAGTCATCATCCTCCTCATAATCACCATCATTGTTCATCATCATCTTCATCGTCACCCTCATCCTCATCATCATCATCATCATTATCATCATCATCATCATCCTCATCCTCATCCTCATCACGATCATGATCATCATCATGATCATCATGGTCATCATCATCATCCTCATCATCATCATCATAGTCATCATCATCATCATCATCATCATCAGCATCACCACCCTCATCCTCATCATCATCATCATAGTCATCATCCTTGTCATCATCACCATCATTGTTCATCATCCTCTTCATCATTAGCCTTATCCCCATCATCATCACCATCCTCATCATCATCATCATCATCATCATCATCATCACCCTCATCCTCATCATTGTCATCATGGTCAGCATCATCATCATCATAGTCATCCTCCTCCTCATCATCACCATCATTGTTCATCATCATCTTCATAAGCATAGATAAATGTAAATTGCATATATTCAGTGAGAACTAAATCGCATATGTGATATATCCCATATGCACTAAATCGCATATGCGATATATCGCATATGCATTTTGGAGAACATGTAAAAAACCTGCCCGTTCATTGAAAAGCATTGTATCAATATTGCATATGCAATATATCGGAGGTGCGTTATATCGCATATGCGATATGTGTTGTATACAAAATGTTGGGTTGCATGTTGTGGGCCAGGTTTACTGTATCAAAAGACATAATTCGTCTCAACCCGTGCACAGAGAATTGTTCAACGTGCAATTTTTAATCATTACTTACATAATTCCATAGTTTTGTACAGGTTTGGGTGGATTTCAATGGGGAATGTATGTAATAGAGGTCGAAAGTCAGTAAGGAAGGTGCTTACATCGGAAGAAGCAGAAAATAAAAAAGAAAAAAAGAGGGAAGATTCAAGAAATCGTCAGCATCCATTACATGAGCAAATAGTTCCCATTCCCCCTCAATAGATACTTGACGTAGAGGCTGAGGAATATAATGCAACATTAAAGGAAGTTGGTTATACGGAAGTTGATATTATTGATCCATTAGTAAACGAACAATCTTGTGAAGGGTTCAATAATTAAGTTACTCCCGATGCAAATGTGACTCAACAACAACCATGGTCGGTTGTTCAATCTCCTAATCGAAGTTGTCAGCATGTAGTGGGTAAATGTCACTCCGACATTTCAAACGGCAACAAATTTTGCATCAAAATGAAAGAGAACTCCTAAACAAATACAAGTGGACGAGAGCAGATTGACTTCCATGGAAGGTAAGGTGGCTAAACGCACTATCCTTTGTCATTTTTCTCAAATAATGAAACAATATTTTGATAACAAATCTGAAGCCGGTAAATGCCAATTGTTTTTAGCTTTGCTTAAATCTAGATATATGGGAACTGTTAGAAGAAATTTAGGCATAACAACAATGAAGAATATTGAATCAAGTAATCACATTGTTAAATATCTTGCTGTTGCATTCACATCGATTGGTAAAAAAATTCGTTCACAAGACTGTAATGTGGATCGTCATGTATTGGCTGAATCAATTGTATGTAGATCCACAATACAACGTTGTTTACTTAAATGCACATCACAAATTGTGCCTTCACATCCAAAGACACTTAAAAAATATTCAGTAAGAAGAGACAAGCTTGATGTAGAGGGACAAATGGAAGCATTATGGGCATTTAGCGGTAGGTTGCCCCGCAAAGACATGAAGTTAGTTGAAGCAGTGAAGGGCCTAGTGCAAACGTTTTGGCATGATAACACTAGGCCTTATTCTAACACGAAGGATGTGTTAAAACATTGTAGGGGTTCTAGAAATAATGAACCTCATGTTAAACATTATCTTGACATGACACAAACTCAATTGTTCGAGATGTTTAAAGTTGCCCACATAGAGCTAAGGCTTGGGCAAAGATCTTTTGAAAAATGCAATTCTTGGTATGTTAGAATCAATACCATCTGGAACACTTGTTGTTGTAGATACCACATAGAGTTTGACCTATATTACCATACATTTGCACATATACGTCGTTTTTTGCATCCTAACCATGTGCAGGAATGCTCAAGTATAGTACCGCCAATGTCATCCAGAGATTTCATCCATAGCATAATGTGTCCGAGGCAAGATGGGAAGACACATTACTTAAAACAATGTGTATACGGTTCTTGCAACAATTGTGGTGGGCTATCATTATGGTTTGATTGCATCCATGAAAGTGAAGATCAAGCATTTGGGAATGCAATTGTCGAGAAGCATAACTATCAGTATGAGACATATCAGCTACATGATAGGAAAGAAAGTAGGAAGATTAAATTGGTGACTTCATAGTTAAATTGTTGAATATTGACATATTAATATTCATGTACATGGTCATCATATATGTGGTTTATTGACATATTAATATTCATGTACCAGCTGCGAGTATGTGATTTTATTCCAGAGTTTCGTGGAAAGATCCAACAGTACATTTAACATGTCAATATGGCACAGTGGCAAGATGAGCAATTAAGAATATGTCGGGAAACCTTCCCTCTCAGAACAATACTTTCAGTGGTTGATTTTGCGGAAAATTACACCCTACAACCACAAAATGAAATTCAAAGTCAATACTATCACTCAGAGCAGGTGAGGATAATGGTGCATATCACGTATCGACATGGGAAAGATAGCAATGAAGAGAAACGTGTGATACTCAAAGAAAGTCACTTCTACATAAGTGACGACCGGACCCATGACATCCATTACATGCAACATTGCTTTAAATTATTCTATGATCATGTGATAGCTATGGATATACCATTTTATCATCATTTCATTTGGTCAGATGGTTGCGTTGGACATTTCAAGAATGCACATGTATTTGAATGGTTGTGTTTGTTGTACATAAAATATAAGGTGCCACATGTATGGAACTACTTTGAAACTGCTCATGGAAAAGGAGAGCACGATGGTGCTAGTGCATGCATTAAAATTTCCCTTTGAAGGGAAGATATGAAGTTTACAGGTGCTCTCCTTTGAGACGCTACATCTATAGTCGAATGGTGTGCATCTGTCATGGGAGAACAAGCAACATGGAAACACTTAGTGCGAAGAATATTCTGGGAGGTGACAAATGTGGACCGATCACAAACACATCGGGTGAACACAGTGCATGGAACTCGACAGTTTCATTCAATTAGAAGCTCAGACAACTCGGCCCTACAAATTTGGACAACATTGAAGGCTTGCTTTTGCAGTTCCTGTAGCATCGGTGAATGGGATGATTATGAGGATACAGATACCATTGATACATGGGATCGAGTGACACTTGGCATTAATTTCAATGGGGTTAATGAAATAGACCATTTGGAAGATGATTAAACACATATTTCTACTTACTATGATCACATATCGGATCTCATACAAGTAGGTACATGAGTAGTACCTAAATAAGAAAATGCATTTATGTATTGTTTACTCGACCTATGTAGAATTTAATTTATGTAGAAATTAGAAATGCAAGACCTTATTTACAAAATGTATTGTTAACTCGACCTATTTCCTTTCATAGGTCAGATATATGCAGTGGTTTCCCCAAAAAATAATGAATGGGGTTCTAACTATTGGTTAGCACGTTGCTTAGAGGGGAAACAATCCATTCTCAAACCTGTTACAGATGATGAGAATATTGAATTCCCAACCGACTCGATGGTTATAAAAGGGGAGTACTTGACACTTCCAGCACAATAGAAAATGAAGTGTGGGTATGTATATCAGGATTATAGACCAGGATCTATTGTATACCACTTCACAAACCTAGTAGTTGGTATCACACATCAAGTTACGTACACTTGGTCACAAAAATAGGTCACATGCATGATACTTGCTACCTCATATAGATCATGAAATATTGATGCACACCATTGGCACCAGAGATGATCCAAATGGTCTACTTGTATGAGTGCATTGTCAGGTGCAATATTTAACCTTTAAAGTGAATTTTGAAGCACAATTTCAATTATTTATCCTTACTTTATTCCCAATGTAATAAACCTGTGAATGACAGATACCATTCACAGACATAATATTATTCAGAGGATACTGGACACTATAAACATGATCGTACAACCTCGGGTGAGTTATCTATAAATCATGTTTGCACATTTTCATTGGGTTCTCTTTTATTTCTTATGATGTTACTAATGTCTAGCCTTTTGTGTGCCTAGGATACAGAAACCATCTACGAAACATTGGAGGTGCCAAGAATGGTGTCTTTAGACACTAACAAATAAAGTTCGGAAAATAACAAGCTCTCGAGTTGTTGAAATTTACATTTCTTGATGTTTTTAGTTTAATATACATTTAATTACATTTCCATGTACAAATCGGAAACCAACTAGGCTTACATGATCACCAATACTTGCATGCACCAACTAGGCTTTCATGAACACCAATTTACATCCACCAACTAGGGTTGACAAGGTATGAGATGGAACTAGGGTTTAGTGAGCAATTTGCAAGTTAAGAGAGGGAACTAGAAACACATGGCCATGTACAAATCGAAAACCAACTAAGATTTCATGAGCACCACTTTGCATGCTATCAATAGGGTTGACAAATAATGAGATGGATTAGGGTTTAGTGAGTAATTTACAAGTTAAGAGAGGGAACTAGAAACACATGATCACCAATACTTGCATGCACCAACTAGGCTTTCATGAACACCAATTTGCATGCTATCACTAGGGTTGACAAATAATGAGATGGAACTAGGGTTTACTTCAAGCAATTTACAAGCTAAGAGAGGGAAAGTTAGAAACACATGGCCATGTACAAATCGGAAACCAACTAGGCTTTCATGAACACCACTTTGCATGCTATCACTAGGGTTGACAAATAATGAGATGGATTAGGGTTTAGTGAGCAATTCACAAGTTAGGAGATGGAGCTAGAAAGACATGATCACCAATACTTGCATGCACCGACTAGGATTTCATGAACACCAATTTGCATGCACCAACTAGGGTTGACAAGGTATGAGATGGAACTAGGGTTTAGTGAGCAATATACAAGTTAAGAGAGGGAACTAGAAACACATGATCACCAATACTTGCATGCACCAACTAGGCTTTCATGAACACCAATTTGCATGCTATCACTAGGGTTGACAAATAATGAGATGGAACTAGGGTTTACTTCAAGCAATTTACAAGCTAAGAGAGGGAAAGTTAGAAACACATGGCCATGTACAAATCGGAAACCAACTAGGCTTTCATGAACACCACTTTGCATGCTATCACTAGGGTTGACAAATAATGAGATGGATTAGGGTTTAGTGAGCAATTCACAAGTTAGGAGATGGAGCTAGAAAGACATGATCACCAATACTTGCATGCACCGACTAGGATTTCATGAACACCAATTTGCATGCACCAACTAGGGTTGACAAGGTATGAGATGGAACTAGGGTTTAGTGAGCAATATACAAGTTAAGAGAGGGAACTAGAAACACATGATCACCAATACTTGCATGCACCAACTAGGCTTTCATGAACACCAATTTGCATGCTATCACTAGGGTTGACAAATAATGAGATGGATTAGGGTTTAGTGAGAAATTTACAAGTTAAGAGAGGTAACTAGAAACACATGGACATGTACAAATCAAAAACCAACTAGGCTTTCATGAACACCAATTTGCATGCTATCACTAGGGTTGGCAAATAATGTTATGGAACTAGGGTTTAACTCAAGCAATTTACAAGTTAAGAGAGGGAACTAGAAACGCATGGCCATGTACAAATCGAAAACCAACTAGGATTTAATGAACACCACTTTGCATGCTATCAGTAGGGTTGACAAATAATGAGATGGATTCGGGTTTAGTGAGCAATTTACAAGTTAAGAGAGGGAACTAGAGACACATGATCACAAATACTTCCATGCACCAACTAGGCTTTCATCAACACCAATTTGCATGCTATCACTAGGGTTGACAAATAATGAGATGTATTAGGGTTTAGTGAGTAATTTACAAGTTAAGAGAGGGAACTAGAAACACATGATCACCAATACTTGCATGCACCAACTAGGATTTCATGAACACCAATTTTCATGCACCAACTAGGGTTGAAAAGGTATGATATGGAACTAGGGTTTAGTGAGAAATTTACAAGTTAGGAGAGGGAAATAGAAACACATGATCACCAATAATTGCATGCACCAACTAGGCTTTCATGAACACCAATTTTCATGTACCAACTAGGGTTGACAAGGTATGAGATGGAACTAGGGTTTAGTGAGCAATTTACAAGTTAAGAGAAGGAACTAGAAACACATGATCACCAATACTTGCATGCACCAACTAGGATTTCATGAATACAAATTTGCATGCTATCATTAGGGTTGACAAATAATGAGATGGACCTAGGGTTTTCTTCAAGCAATTTACAAGTTAAGAGAGGGAACTAGAAACACATGGCCATGTACAAATTGGAAACCAACTAGGCTTTCATGAACACCACTTTGCATGCTCTCACTAGGGTTGAAACATAATGAGATGGATTAGGGTTTAGAGAGCAATTTACAAGTTAATAGAGGGAACTAGAAACACATGATCACCAATACTTGCATGCACCAACTAGGCTTTCATGAACACCAATTTGCATGCTATCACTAGGGCTGACAAATAATGAGATGGATTAGGGTTTAGTGAGCAATTTACAAGTTGAGATAGGGAAATAGAAACACATGATCACCAATACTTGCATGCACCAACTAGGATTTCATGAACACCAATTTTCATGCACCAACTAGGGTTGACAAGGTATAGGATGGAACTAGAGTTTTGTGAGCAATTTACAAGTTAGGAGAGGGAACTAGAAACACATGATCACCAATAATTGCATGCACCAACTAGGCTTTCATGAACACCAATTTTCATGCACCAACTAGGGTTGACAAATAATGAGATGCATTAGGGTTTAGTGAGCAATTTTCAAGTTAAGAGAGGGAACTATAAACACATGGACATGTACAAATCAGAAACCAACTAGGCTTTCATGAACACCAATTTGCATGGTATCACTAGGGTGGACAAATAATGAGATGGATTAGGGTTTAGTGAGCAATTTACAAGTTAAGAGAGGGAACTAGAAACACATGGACATGTACAAATTAGAAACCAAGTAGGCTTTCATGAATGCCAATTTGCATGCTATCACTAGGGTTGACAAATAATGAGATGGAACTAGGGTTTACTTCAAGCAATTTACAAGTTAAGAGAGGGAACTAGAAACACATGGCCATGTACAAATCAAAAACCAACTAGGATTTCATGAACACCACTTTGCATGCTATCACTAGGGTTTACAAATAATGAGATGGATTAGGGTTTAGTGAGCAATTTACAAGTTAAGAGAGGGAACTAGAAACACATGATCACCAATACTCGCATGCACCGACTAGGCTTTCATGAACACCAATTTGCATGCTATGAATAGGGTTGATAAATAATGAGATGGATTAGGGTTTAGTGAGCAATTTACAAGTTAAGAGAGGAAACTAGAAACATATAGACATGTACAAATCGGAAACCAACTAGGCTTTCATGAACACCAATTTGCATGCTATCAGTAGGGTTGACAAATAATGAGATGGAACTAGGGTTTACTTCAAGAAATTTACAAGTTAAGAGAGGGAAAGTTAGAAACACATGGCCATGTACAAATCGGACACCAACTAGGCTTTCATGAACACCACTTTGCATGCTATCAATAGGGTTGACAAATAATGAGATGGATTAGGGTTTAGTGAGAAATTTACAAGTTAAGAGAGGGAACTAAACACACATGATCACAAATACTTGCATGCACCAACTAGGCTTTCATGAACACCAATTTGCATGCACCAACTAGGGTTGACAAGGTATGAGATGGAACTAGGGTTTATTGAGCAATTTAAAAGTTAGGAGAGGGAACTAGAAACACATGATCACCAATACTTGCATGCACCAACTAGGATTTCATGAACACCAATTTGCATGCTATCACTAGGGTTGACAAATAGTGAGATGGATTAGGGTTTAGTGATCAATTTACAAGTTAAGAGAGGGAACTAGAAACACATGGACATGTACAAATCAAAAACCAACTAGGCTTTCATGAACACCAATTTTCATGCTATCAGTAGGGTTGAAAAATAATGAGATGGAACTAAGGTTTACTTCAAGCAATTTACAAGTTAAGAGAGGGAACTAGAAACACATGGCCATGTACAAATCGGAAACCAACTAGGCTTTCATGAACACCAATTTGCATGTTATCACTAGGGTTGACAAATAATGAGATGGAACTAAGGTTTAGTGAGCAATTTACAAGTTAAGAGAGGGAACTAAAAATTGGAAACTAACTAGGGTTGAAAAATAATGAGATAGAACTAGGGTTTAGTGAGCAATTTACAATTTAAGAGAGGGAACTAGAAACACATGGACATGTACAAAATGGAAACCAACTAGGCTTTCATGAACACCAATTTTCATGCTATCACTAGGGTTGACACGTTATGACAATGAACTATGGTTTAGTGACCTCTTTACAAGTTATGAGATGGAACTAGAAACACATGGATGTATGTAGATATATTGAAAACCAATTAGGGTTTGTAGGGTATGGTGTTAGTATTGTAGAGTATGATGTATGTTAGTATGGTATGATGTTAGTATCATAGGGTATTGTAGGGTATGATATGGTATATATTACACATGCATGCATGACTTAGTGTTATGATGTTAATGTATGGTATATTACAATGGTATGGTATGTTGGTATGGTATGATGTTAGTGTCATAGGGTAATGTACGGTATGTTATTGTATGTTAGTGTGGTATGATGTTAGTATCATAGGGTATTGTAGGGTATGATATGGTATATTACAAATGCATGCATGACTTAGTGTTATGATGTTAGTGTATGGTATATTACAATGGTATTGTATGATGTTAGTATGTTATGTTATGGTATGTTAAATTGTATGTTAGTATGGTATGATGTTAGTATCATAGGGTATTGTAGGATATGTTATTGTATGTTAGAATGGTATGATGTTAGTATCATAGGGTATTGTAGGGTATGATATATGGTATATATATTACACATCCATGCATGACATAGTGTTATGATTGTTAGTGTATATAATTTAGTTAGTGTATGGTATGGTTATGATATTAAAAAGTTGAGGATAGCCATAATGTTAAAAAGTTGATGAGTCGTAAATTCTTCCTTTAAGTATTGGAAATTCATAAGTTAGCACACATGTGAACCACCCATATCATTATATCACATAGGTGAACCACACATATCATGTTCCAAGATCAAGTCAACCATATATATATAAATTTGAACCTTGCTTTATATTATATATGTATAGAAATAATGTTACAAAAATTGTCATGCCACATGGCCATAATACAAAATAGTGGATAAAAAAGTACATCTATGTGTATATGAACAAAAAGTTACATCTATGTATCCCCCCTATACATTTATTCTAGTTATCCCCCCTTTCGCTGCCACTGCTAATGTCTTCTGAGAAGTCTATCTTTCTTTTCCGACTGATCACTGGTGATCCCCATCGCCAAAACAAGAGGGATAGGTCGCATCAATGGATACTGCAAAAAAACCAAATTTTGTAAGTTAATTTAAACCAACCTTTAAAAATTCTATGTACATTTGTTCAAATTCAAAAACCAAAATAACATTTTTACTTACTGTACGTGAGTAAGTAATGGAGGGTCTTAGTGCCTCACTAACACTGACACTGATTGGGTGCTCTTCAAGCACCACTTGCTCACTATAAAGCTGCATAAAAAAAAAATATATGCCAATGTCAACAAATATACATGTACCTTGTGGGGGAAGAGGTGGGTCACCAATTTGGGTCTCTTCAAGCACCAAATCAAAGAAATCAATACAGAAACGTACAAAGAAAGCGATACATAAACATACCTGCTGGCTCGTCAAAGGTGGGTCACCGATTTGGTGCTCTTCATGCACCGGTGCCTCACTAGGGGCCTGCATAAAGTAACATATATGTCAATTTCAGATAAAATAGTGAATTAAAGACATATATAATATATGGATGGAAAATGATGTTACCAAAGAAAGCGAAACATACATGTACCTAGCTGGGGGGAAGAGGTGGGTTGACAACAACCTCGCTTTGGTGCTCTTCAAGCACCGCTGTCTTAATAGGTTCTTGCATAAAGTAACATATGTCAAAGCGATACATAAACCTACAAAAACATACAAAGAGAAAGCACCAAATCTGGGAAATCCATACATAAACGTACAATGAAAGTGATACATAAAATTACCTGCTGCCTTGTCAGAGGAGGTGTGCAACCAGTGGATCAATTAAATAGGAACGAGAAAAAATGGTATCTACTTGTACTAGCGAATAAGCTCACTTTTTGGACATATTCATCAAACTCATGTTCCTATGTACCAAAGGATAAAGATACAATTAGACAATTTCAAAAAATTAAAAAAGTACATGTTGAATCATTAAAATCACATTTAAAAGAAAGCGATACATAAACGTACCTACTCGTTCATGATAGGTGGGTCATCAATCTGGTGCTCTTCAAGCACTGTTGCCTCAATAGAATCCTGCATAAAATAACATATGTCAAATTCAGATAATAAAAAGAATCTTAGACATATATACTACATGGATGAAAAATGATGTTTTCAAAGAAAGCGAAACATAAACGTACCTGCTGGCTCGTGATAGGTGGGTCAGCAATCTGGTACTCTTCAAGCACCAGTGCCTCAATATAATCTTGCATAAAATAACATATGTCAAATTCAGATAATAAAAATAATATTAGACATATATACTACATGGATGAAAAATGATGTTTTCAAAGAAAGCGAAACATAAACGTACCTGCTCGCTTGTGATAGGTGGGTCATCGATCTGGTGCTCTTGAAGCACCGGTGCCTCAATAGAATCCTACATAAAATAACATATGTCAAATTAAGATAATAAAAATAATCTTAGACATATATACTACATGGACAAAAAATTATGTTTTCAAAGAAAGTGAAACATAAACGTACCTGCTGGCTCGTGATAGGTGGGTCATCAATCTGGTGCTCTTCAAGTACCGGTGCGTCAATAGAATCCTGCATAAAATAACATATGCCAAATTCAGATAATAAAAATAATCTTAGACATATACACTACATGGATGAAAAATTATGTTTTTAAAGAAAGAGAAACATACATGTACCTGGCAGGGGGGAGGAGGTGGGTCGGCAACAACCTCGCGTTGGTGCTCTTCAAGCACCAATGGCTCAATCGTTCCCTGCATAACGTAACATATGTCAATTTTAGATAATACAAAGAAAACGAGACATATACATGATGGATGAAAAATTATTTTTCCAAAGAAAGCGAAACATAATTAAAAGCATATTTAAAATAATACCTGTGTTTGGGAATCTACCTCTGCGTGAGAGGGAATAGGCTGAGAATAAATGTACTCATCCTGATCACCCTGCATAAAACATGTTGTATAAAAATTATGATGTATTGAATGTTACAATCTCTACTATAAATATCTAAATAAAGTTGACAAATTAACAAGTATATTTCTTACCTCTATTGGTGAAGAACCAAACCCATATGAAATATTGACAACTGCATCAATGTTCTCAACATTGATCGACGGACTATGCAACTCTGGTGTGCCATGGGACACCAGCTGTATATTTGTTCACATAATTTTTTAGATAATTAAATAGAAATAAATTGCGAAACAATTGAAAATTGTGATATGAAACAAAATATAATATGAAAATAATGAGTTTTACATACAAATCAAAGTAATCCATCATCTCGGAAGTTTGAAGCACAACCGTAGCATATGCCTCCACATGATGTGCAAGGGTGTGGAGTAGCACAACGCTCTAAACGCTCTGCATCTCCTGTGTGATCTGTAGATGGGCCAGCCTTATAAGTGCTAGCCACTTGGTCTACATATCCTTGGACATCAGTCCCATGCTGAAGGAATGTATTTGCCAAGTCAAATAATGCCTCCTATGTATCCTCAATCACAGGACCCACAGGAGTATATAGCCGAGGGGGTTTTGGTGTCCGTGGAGGGCATGGCACACGGTTAGGATCCATCCTGGCCCCTTCCCTATTTTGGGGAATCCCATGACCAACACCCTGGAAGCCTAAGATATCAAAGTAGTTAACATGTTTCCCTAGGATGAATTCTGCATACAACTTCCTAAGGAAATAAAATGGGATGTCCCTATTCCCATGAGGGTCTTCATCGAATACCATATACCAACGATCCATCCAATTGGAATTTATATTTGGTTCAATGCACCAATCTATGGAAATGTGTGCTCGAATGGTGGGTGGAACCAATTCGGTGCTAGGGTCCCAGAATAATGAAAATAATTGGTCTTTTGTAATTTTAAGGTCTTTGATGTCTTTATAACTCAACCCATCGGAGTAGTATTGCCTCATGGATTCTCTGTATGAGCTCCTTGGAAATTGGAAATTGTGTTTGTTATTGTGTCCAATGCATCAGCTAAAGACTGTCTCAAATGACCCCCCCTCTAATAGATGAGGTAAGGCGCCTCAATGATGCCAAACACACAATAATCTGTGAGTTTCGATCTTGTTCCCCCTCCAGGTTTGGGTTTGGGTTCATGTTTGGGTTAGGTTCTGGGTTATTAGAGGGTGGGTTTTCCACATTGTCTTGTTCATTTCTATTATCTGTTAAGATTTAAACAAAACAATACAAGTTGTTTTACTTAATCATTCTTTGAATTCATTCAATTGTTTTTATTAAATTTGTTTTAAATAATTAAAAAAACTATGAAATTAAGAAAAAAAATAAATAATTGAAGACTAACTAAAATGGATAAGAGAATTTACCTGCCATTGGACCCTATCCACCTCCAACTCGACCTCGAAAAGCTAAAACACAAATTTCCTCTGCGTTTTTTCACCCACGCACTTTATCACTCTCTCGATCCCTAACTGTGAAAATGATATTTGAGGCCCGTGGCCTCTGCTTTTTTTTTTTTAGTTTTCAATATCGCATATGTGATATATAGCGTCTGTGAGCATAGAAATATGAATCTATAAAATAAACCATATCTGATCATTACATGATTGTACTTGGAATCTTGGTTATAGTCACTAATGCACTGCCTCAATTTAAATTCAAATCTTGTTTCTCTTATATAAAGCTTTTAAATATATTATCTCCAATCACTGGTCTCCATGTTCACTTTCTCATTAGAATGAGACCACGATTTCCTTCCTACTGAACATAATAAACAACAATGATCTTACAAAGAGTTTGGAAAATAATACTTTCCACAACTATGAGAGAAACATCCTAACCATCGAGGACCAAATATTGAGGAACATTGCATACTTAACCAATGCTTAGCTAGAATAAGAAACCCTGGATGAACTCATCATTATGGAGTATTAAAAAGATAGTTTCTTTTCTTTGATGGATGCAAAATGGAGAATAAAGAGAAGAGTCATTTGGCTCTTAGAAGGAGAAAACAATACATATTTTTTTCACATCAGGAAAATGGTAGGAGAATACAGTATGGAATGTAAAAAATAATCAAGGTGAAGAATTCCAATATTTCTCCTCTATTCCTAAAGAATTTGTCCATAATTATAAATATTTATATTTAGTTATCCCGAGAGAGAACATTAAGGAAATTATGG
>LPNX010276684.1:438223-464969 GCA_001517045.1 Pseudotsuga menziesii
AAATATATTCTCTCTTTGATAATAATATAACTCCATACGAGTGATAAGAAATAGAAAAATATGTCTCAAAATCTAAATTTCACAGTATTGTAGTCTCCTTTCAAGTAGGGAAGTATTTGGGACTTGATAGATAGACCTATGAACTTTTCATCCATTTGTTGGATCTTATGGCTGATGATCTAGTAAAAGTTGTTGAAGAATCAAGGATCTCACGTAAGATTCATCTGCCCTTAAACTCAGGTTTTATTGCAAATACTCTGAAGAATGAAACCTTGTCAGGGATTGACCAATATTAACCCATATCCATATGTGACTACAATTACAAGGTCATTTATGAAAGTATTGATCGTATAGCCAAACCAGTCCTTTATTCAAATGTTTCCTTCGAACAATTCAGATTCCTATACCGAAGAATTATCCTTTAAGAAGATGGGGTTGCTAAAGAAGATTCATAGTCCATAAAATCCAAATCTCAACCTTCTTTTATTGTAAAAAAATAGCTTTTGAAGGAATTAGCAAGGTAAATTGGATCTACCTTCACCTTATCCTCACATCAGTGGATTTCCCTCATGCATTTATAAACTTTTGAGATAATACTACTAAAACTAAAAAAAATACAAAACAACATATGCGATATATCGCATATGCGATATTTAACTTTTACAAAATGCATATGAAATATATCGCATATGAAATACTTCCTTACGAACCTTATCCTTGTGTTTGGGCTTGGGTTATTCCGAACGTACCATCAATAACGCATATGCGTTATTGAGTTGCATTTCGGAAGTGCATTTATGATTTCTTAAGTGGCACTAAAAAGTGGAACCAACTTCGTGCGAGCGCCCTAAAGAAACCATATACGTAAGCTTTTGTATATGCACATACATGAAATCGGGCATATACGGAAGTGTCCATATATGTGTGCACTTTTGTGTATGTGGATATACAAAATCTTACATATATGAGTGCTTCCGTATATATGCACATATATTGAAGATTATGTACATGTGAATATACAAAAGCGTGCATATACAAAATTTTCCTGTATATGCATGCTTTTGTATATACGAAAGCTTCAATATATGGGTGCCCATGTATATGCATGCTTCCATATACAAAAGCTTATGTATATGCGCATATACGGAGGCGTGCATATACAGACTCTTCTATAGATTATGTATATGTTCACATCTATATATGCACATATATAGAAGCTTCCATATATGCACATAAAAAAGGTGCACATATACAGAATATTTTGTATATGCACATATATACAGAAGCTTTTGTATATGTGCACTTCCGTATATGGAAGCTTCCACATATGCACATACACGAATGTTTTCATAAGTACGCATACTATAAGCTTCCATATATGCGCATATACATATGTGCAGATATACAGAAGCTATGGAGGCTTCCGTATATGTGTGTTTCCGTATATGTGCATATACAGAAACTTTTGTATATGGAAGCGTGCATATACAGAGGCAGTCATATACTGAAGCTTTCATATATACGCATTTACAGAAGCTTCTGTATATGCACATATACAAAAGGATGCATATACAAAATATTTCGTATATGCACATACACAGAAGCACTTTCGTATATGCGCATATACAAAATCACTTTTATATATGCACCTTTGGTATATGCACATATACAGAAGCACTAGGAATATATGGAAGCTCTTCTGTATATGCACGGCATATACGGACATGCTTCCATATATGTGTTGTGTTTTCATACTTGTGTGGATATACGAAAGCACACATGTACAAAAGCCACGCATATACAGAAGTGCTTCCATATATGCGCAAGCATATATGGGAGAAATTTTGTACATGCACACAATTCAATAAGCACAATGAATTTATGGAAGCACTTTCGGATATGCATTGTGCTCCCGATATGAAGCAATCATGTCTATACTTGTGCACATATATGGAAGCATGCATATACATAAGCACTTATGTATATGCGTGCATATATACGGTAGCATGCATATACGAAATCACTTTCTTATATGTGTTGTGATTCAAATATGAATCCATCTTGTACTTTTGCACATATACAAAAGCGTGCATATATGGAACTACTTCTGTATATGTGCGCTTCCATACAGGCGCATAAGTACAGTAGCATAGTAGCACAACCCATACACATAATTGTATGTGCACACTTCTGTATATGTGATGTTCTTCTATATATGTGTTGTGCTACCATATGTGCGTTGTGCTTCCATAATTTCATGCATAAACAAAAGCATTTCTGGCGCACATATATGAAAGCACTGCATATATAGAAGAACTTTCATATATGCATTGTGCTACTTGTGCACATATACGGGTCTAGTCATTGGATCCTTGTTCATGGAATACATATTTTCATTCTTTAGTCGGATCACCCTTACATTCACATTACGATCGACCTCCGTGTTTAGATCTCACTTACACCGTCATAAATATATGATCTTCAAGGTCTAGGGAAGGGTGATACCTATTTAATATTTCCATTTTTTCCGTTTGTATGGGTTTATCCATTGGTTCAATACTATGCATCTACATTCATTCCTTAAATTTGACTTCAACTCTAAATTATATGATTGGAGTCATATTCCTTACCAAACCAGTTTGGAACCATGCCTTCTGTATACCTTCCTTCCATATATGTACATACAAAATATGCATATACGGTAGCATTTCTATATATGCGCATATATGAAAAAAAAACCTTATATGTGTGTGTGTGTGTGTGTGTGTGTGTGTGTGTGTGTGTGTGTGTGTGTGCATATATATAAGCGCTATATGCACCTTCATTTTTTGTATTTGCATATATAGAAAGTGTATACGGAAGTTCTTCCAGGTATGCGCTTTTATTGCATATATACACATGTACAAAATTTATATATGCACATTCATTTTGTATATGCACATATACGGAAGGAACATATCTGGAAATGCTTATAGGTATGTACCTTCCTTCCGTATATTCTCATGTATGAAAGGGTCTTTCGTATATGTGCATATGCAAAAGCTATTTTGTATATGCATATTCCTTTCGTATATGCCCTTATATAGAAGAGCTTCCATGTATGAACATATACAAAGTCACCTTCCATATATTCTCATATACAAAAGGTGCACATACAAAAGCATTTACGTATATGTGCATAAATGGAAGAGTAGCTTTCCATATATATGCATATACAGAAGTGTTATATGCATATTCCTTTTATAGATGAACATATACAAAAGTGCTTCCAAGTATGCTCCTTCCTTCCATATATGCACATTTCATCCATATATGCTGATATATGGAAGACACATATACAGAAGGGAATTCTATATGTGCATATACAAAAAATCTTTTTGTATATGCGTCTTCCTTTTATATATGTGCATATATAGAAGCTTCCTTCCATATATGTTCATATATAGAAAGACTTTTCATATATGCGCATATATGAAAAAAGTTTCTTATGATGTGTCTTCCTTCGATAGATGCATATATACAAAACGAACTTTCATATATGCACATATACAAAAAGTATTTTCGTATAGGCGCATATATGGTTGTGTTTCCAAGTATGCACCTTCCTTCTGTATATGCGCATATACAAAAGTGAAATATGAACATTTTCTTTTGTATATGCGCATATACAAAAGGAACATATATGAAAGTGATTCCATATATGTGCCTCCCTTAGTATATGTGCATATACAGAAGCACTATATGCACCTTCCTTCCGTATATGTGCATATACAGAAGTGCTTCCATGTATGCACCTTTCTTCTATATATGTGCATAAATAGACTCATTATATACACCATTCTTTCTTATATCTGCATATACGGAAGGCGCATATATGGAAGTACTTCCAAGTATGCAACTTCCTTCCATATATGCGCATATATGAAAGACCCTTCCAGGTATGTTCCTCCTTTCCATATGTGTGCATATATTGAAGGGCCTCAAGCATATATGCACATATATGGAAGGTACTTTCATATATGTGTCTTCCTTTTGTATATGCACATGTATGGAAGCACTTTCATATATGTGTCTTCATTCCGTATATGAGCATATATAGAAGTGCTTTCGTATATGTGCATATGTAATATCCCCATTTTGACCCCTATTGCATTAAATTGTATATGATGTAAATATCGTTATTAAATCATGGTGAGGAGATCAAGGCCAACTCCCCACCATGGATTTAGCATTTTATGTATCGAAAACTAAAATCGATACCTATGTTTATTGTGTTAGCCAGGCACAATATATTTTGGACATCATGTAAATATGCAAATTAATAAAAATAGCCACAACTAGCTATGTCAACAAAACAAAGAGATGGGGGCATGATTTTAAAAGGAATAGGGGGTGGTATTATTCAAAACCTTGATACCAATAGTGGTAATCCAAATGTCAATGGGAGAACCCATAAATCTCTCGACTACCTTTTTTTCTTATTCACCCAATCATTTCTTTTTTCCATAAATTGGTTGAGGAAGTTAATGCCTTGGGAATAGAAGAGTATGCCAATCAAATTTGTATTGGGAAAAGCCATAATTTTTGAAAAAACAATTTTTTTCTTATTCGGCAAGTTATCACCTAGAAATTGATTCCCATTCCACTATTCACCCATGTGTTTTCGTTTCCTCATGCAGCTGGAGCTTGTTGTGCATTTTCCTTCATGATTTTTGTTGTTTTCCTCATTTTTCCATACCCATAAATCCATTTTTGTGTTTCTCAGTGGATGGGAAGAGATATTTCCCGATTTGTGGGTTTGGGGAGGTCAGTTTCCCCCCTACAATTCCTAGAAACATTTTTTGAATTCGAGTTTCTCACCTAGGTTTGATTTCCCCATCTGCAATTTCGTTTTTGGTTGCCAAACATTTTTCTACAAACCCAACATTTGTATTTTATTAGTGTGTGCATCCGTATTTTGTTATGAAATACTTAGTAGTGGAAGAGGCCTAGAATTGGCTTGATAAACCCAGTGAAGAGAGTAAACTCAAAAGAAGATCAAGATGGTTCGCTATTCTTCTATCCACACCCTGAAGAGCAGTGGAAGGGAAGATATGTTCTGAGGGACTGTGTAGCAGTGAAGAGAATACTTCCTTGTGTTGGGTGTGTAGGTATTTTTGATGCCAATCTAGATAGATCTTGTGGAGGTGTCCATGGCTCTGTTCTTGAGCTCACTAACTTATCAATTCTACCTTTCCACTACCTTAGCATCCTCATAAACCCAATTGTAGATTGGCTTGGCTAGACTTTGATATTTATTTGGCTATGTGTGAGCCTGCTCTTCCCTAGTTCTTTGTGGAGATCATGCCCAACTCGGGTGTGGCAGTTGTGCTGGGAGATTGATGAGAACAATTGGCTTATGGTTGGGTGGAACGTTGCACCGACATATCTAGTTGCTGGGAATCTCATTATCAAGATAAGTGCTCTCTTGTATATTGTTTGCAATGTATTTGTTTTATAAATTACTATGAACATGTTGAATGCTTGAATGAATGATGTGATTTCGTTCTATTTTCATGTTATATGCATCTGTACATGTATTTTATATTCAATGCATTATGTTTATGTTCATGGTGCTAGACCCCGGGTTGATAAAAAGCAGCAGCGTAGTCACGTCCTCTCCGTCGAGTAGAGGGGATGGGACGTGACAGCATATATGGAAATTACTTCCATATATGCACATACATGGAGGAAGTTCCATATATGCGCATATACATAAGCGTTATATGCACCTTCCTTCCATATATGCACATATTCATATAAGCGTTTGTAGATATGTGTCTTCCTTATTTATATGTGCATATATGGAAGCTCTTCCATATTAGGATAAGACAATTAAGATCGTTATACCTTGAGAAGATTTGGAGTTAAAAAAAAATACATATGGCTTAGGATATGAAAATGATCATGGTAACTTTTTCATATTCCTATTATAGAAAAATAATTACATTTGTGTGTTGTAGTTTTTTAAACAATGATGAACGAAAGATGAAAATTGAGGAAGATGATCATCTAGTTTGGGATGATAATAATGTTGATCTAGTTAAGGAATATATTTATATCGATGAATATTTTTATGAATATGCAGTTACTGAGGATGTTGATGATGATACATGTATTGATGATTTGTCTGATGATGATGATCAGTTGGAAAAATGACTTGTATAGTTCCAGTGTTGGAAACGAATTAACCATGATGATTCAAATTGTTTTGATCTTTATTGATGTAGTTTTTGAGGTAAGAAAAATCACTTCTCACACAAGTGTCAATAGCATAAGAAGAAGCAACAAAAATAATTACATATTGGATCATTGAATACTTGGCATTGGAGTTTAGAAGTCAAGTTATTGGAGAGATATTACTGACATGTTAATACACATGTTCAGACATGTTTGCAAGGATAAATTTATTTAGAATATGGTTATGATTATTGTGTATTAGCTGATTTTAGGGCACGATTAGAGCCCACTTTATGTGTCTTTCAATTTGAATATCGAGTATTTTGACTCTTCTTAAAACAATGGGGCACTTGCACAAATTTGAGGGACCTTTTATATGCAATTATTGCTCTGTGAAACATGATTCTACTTTGAAAAAAAAAGAAGAGCATGAGTTCCTTAACTCTATCAATGGAGGATCTCGGGCGTGACAAGTCAGTTGACACACAGAGTGGGTAGTTACAAAATGCACACATGTTTTGTAGTTACAAAACACATACATTTTGTAACTACAAAAGGTGTACACATTTTGTAACTACAAACCACACACATATTTTATAACACATATTATATACCCCTACATACCGCCCTTCCTACATCCCCATCCCTCCCTATCTCTCTATATCCCCAACTCTCTTCTCCCCTCTCCCTCTCTTCTTTCATCCCTCCCTCACATTATCCCTCAATAAATCCGTCTCCCTATCTCTCCTTCCCTATCCATCCCTCCCTAACCATCACTATCCCCCCCCCTCTCTCCCCTACTCCTACTCTTCCACCTCCACCTAACACCCATCCCTATGTCACTCGCACAACCCCCTCACACCCCCTACCTCTCTCTCTCACACACACTCTCACTACCCATAACCCTCGCCTCTCTCCCTAATCCCCATCATAATCTCCCTATCCATAACCCCTCCCTCCACAACCCCCCCCCCCCCCCCCGCCCCCCCCCCCCCTCTCTCTCTCTCACACACTCTCACTACCCATACCCCTCGCCTCTCTCCCTAATCCCCATCATAATCTCCCTATCCATAACCCCTCCCTCCACAACCCCCCCCCCCCCCCCCGCCCCCCCCCCCCCTCTCTCTCTCTCACACACTCTCACTACCCATACCCCTCGCCTCTCTCCCTAATCCCCATCATAATCTCCCTATCCATAACCCCTCCCTCCACAACCCCCCCCCCCCCCCCCGCCCCCCCCCCCCCTCTCTCTCTCTCACACACTCTCACTACCCATACCCCTCGCCTCTCTCCCTAATCCCCATCATAATCTCCCTATCCATAACCCCTCCCTCCACAACCCCCCCCCCCCCCCCCGCCCCCCCCCCCCCTCTCTCTCTCTCACACACTCTCACTACCCATACCCCTCGCCTCTCTCCCTAATCCCCATCATAATCTCCCTATCCATAACCCCTCCCTCCACAACCCCCCCCCCCCCCCCCGCCCCCCCCCCCCCTCTCTCTCTCTCACACACTCTCACTACCCATACCCCTCGCCTCTCTCCCTAATCCCCATCATAATCTCCCTATCCATAACCCCTCCCTCCACAACCCCCCCCCCCCCCCCCGCCCCCCCCCCCCCTCTCTCTCTCTCACACACTCTCACTACCCATACCCCTCGCCTCTCTCCCTAATCCCCATCATAATCTCCCTATCCATAACCCCTCCCTCCACAACCCCCCCCCCCCCCCCCGCCCCCCCCCCCCCTCTCTCTCTCTCACACACTCTCACTACCCATACCCCTCGCCTCTCTCCCTAATCCCCATCATAATCTCCCTATCCATAACCCCTCCCTCCACAACCCCCCCCCCCCCCCCCGCCCCCCCCCCCCCTCTCTCTCTCTCACACACTCTCACTACCCATACCCCTCGCCTCTCTCCCTAATCCCCATCATAATCTCCCTATCCATAACCCATCCCTCAACCCCCCCCCCCTCCCCCCCCCCCACCCTCTCTCTCTCACACACACACATACCCCTATACTCCTCCACCTACCCGTACTCCTCCCCCTACCACTAAACCCCATCCCACACCTCTCTCTATATCTATCCCAAATTCCAAACTCTCTCACTCTCTAACCTCCCCATACCTCCCCTACCTCTAACACTCTCTCCTCCTCCCCTCCGCCTCTCTCTCTCTCTCTGTCTCTCTCTCTCCCACCTGAACCCTTACTAACCCCTTCTCTCTCTCTCTCTACCCTAATCCAAACATCATCTTTTCTCTCTCTACCCTACTCCGAACATCATCTTTTCTCTCTCTCCCCCCCAAGCCTTTACACCCCCTCTTTCTCTNCCTGACACCCCCTCTCTCTCCCTATCCCTACTCATACTCTCCCTACCCATAAACACCCCCACCCCCTCAATATCTTTCTCTCTCTATCCTACTCCCCTAACCCCTCCCCTACCACTTATCACCCCCATCCCTCTCTCTCTCTCTCTCTCTCTCTCTCTCTCTCTCTCTCTCTACAACGCATCATCTTTATACAATGAAGAAAATATAACACAATGCTAATCATATTTATTTGCATAAAGTTAGTTCACTAATTAGTGTGGTTCCCATGCATCTTATGGAATCATTTGGTGAATGTTTATTTAATTTTACATGTGACAACAACATGGAATTTCATTATGATGGTAAATATTGAATTATATTAATGTTTCCTTATTTGAGTTGTTTCCCTTTTATTAAAATAATGTTTTAAGGCCCCACTGGGTAGGCCAGTTGGCCACTGCACGTTCTGCTAAGGTGTGTGGGCTATTGTACAGGTTGTTGGTTTGAACCCGATAAAAAGCATGCGGCCAGGCCACGGGGCGCGAGGGGGTGCTGTTTACTGGGATCTCATAGGGGTTATAGTGGTGGCCATAGAGGTTCGACGTCGTGTCACATGAGTACGATGCTAGTGTCATTTCTGATTTCTCTTGTCTACAAAAAAAATCATGTTTGTAAAAGAAGTATTCATATGGAGGAGATAAGAGGGACAAGTACTTATTCCTTGGAGCTAAATGGTATTGTGAGCCCTAGGAGTTCACATCTTATATGAGCTAGGTATTTTATATTATGTATTTGGTGGCACACCCTTTCCCAACTTGAGTTTTCCATAAGTCATGGCACATTGGTGATTGTATTTATTATGTGACCATTCATTTTCAAAAACCTAAAAAGTTACTTTTAGTTTTTTATTTAATTTTTTTAACACAAAATTATTTGGGAATTATTATTTTCCTCCATGTCACTATTAAATTGAATATATGTAGAGACATGAAGAGGAAGTAGGAGGCACATACAACAACATTGGTGAAGGTTTAGATTTGATCGATGTTATAGGGAGTAGTCATTAAATGTGTTATATACATGATATGTTAATGCCATCTTTAGTGTGAGAAGAGAAGTTGATTTGATGAAATATTTGATAAATCTTCAATAATTTCTAATTTGTGTTAAAAATCTATGTAATTCCCTAAGTTACTTGTGAAGTTAAGTTGTTGATCATCCATATCTTTATAATATTCAAATAGATAGCACTCACATCATGACTAAGGGCTATTCATTTCATGTACGTTTTATACTTATTGTGACTCAATCCCATCTAAACATCATTTCTCCCTTATAGAGTGTTTTATGGATTTGTTTGATGTTCCTCAAATACATTTCCAAAGATAATAAATTTTGTTGAAGTATAAGCATTTTGGTCCAAGTGGAATCATGTTCATATTGATATCAATTAATTCTCTTATGTTGAGTTAAAGTTGTGGTCTATTGAACACTAGCCTAAACATATAAAGAATTTCAACAAGAAGTTGAATATTGGTTGTTGAACTTATGGAGGTTTCTTTTCACAATAAAAATGACTATACCTAGTTTTCCGATACTAAAATGTGAATTCACACTAGTACATGAGAAACTACACAATCTCACAATTCTTAATGGAGTGGCTCTCTTTAAAAGGGAATAGAAAAAATTGGAATCAAATAATTTTTATTTTCTATCAATAAATTTATAATAACTATAAATAGGAAAACATCGTGTTTATGAAAAGATAAAAATGCCTATTAAAAAAATAAACATACATTTAAATATTAAAAAATTACAAATAAACACAACCTTCTCAATATATCTAATACAATTTAAATAAAAAATTGATATAAATGAAAAGTAAATTATATCTAATACAATTTGAATAAAAAATTGATATAAATGAAAAGTAAAATGTTTAACTTCTTGAATTATATATAAATTTAAATTTCACATATTATGATATACCTAATCTTTAATTTTAAATTTTTGCATTCCACTTACTATAATAAGTTCAATCACTTTTTAATTTTACTAATTTTCTTCAGTTGTATATACAAAATAAGTTCAATCACTTTTTAATTTTACTGTATTTTTTATTATATATACAAAATGTCAATTTTCACTAGTTCTTTAGGTTAAGGGAGGGGTATTCATCATGGGAAACCCACTTTCAAATCCCCTTTATTCAGATGAGTAAGTAAGGGGCACCCAATTAGATAGCACTAGCTTGCAAAAAGTTATGCATACACAATTTAATTATATATAGGTAAATTTAAAAAACCTTATTTTTCCAAAAATATTAAGTTGAATTTCTTAATGTAATATTACTATTACTATCTAGAAAATCTTTGTATTGTGTATGTAGAAATTGTTTTTTCTTTTAATAGAAATTAATATGTTTGTTTTTATTATAAATTTAGTATATATTAACTTCAATTTAAAATTGTTATTTATTTAAATTAAGTAAATCTTAATTATTATTTCATTTAATTAAAGAATCATTAAAATAATATTAATAAGATGTAGTCTAAGTATTTTAAGTTTTTAATATTTTCTGTGTAATTTTTTTAAATAAGCTTATAATGAGATATGTTAGTTATGAAAATTGCATAATTTGGGTGTTATGGGAGTATTCTATGATGTAGAAACTATTTAAAGATTCAAAAATACAATTTAAGCACTTCCAATTTTAAATTTCACAGAAAAAAATTACATTTTATAAAATTATAAATAAAAATTATCTCTTTAATTAGTGAAGTTAAATTTACTAATTTTTAAAATAATAAATAAATTAAAAAAATTTATACAAATTTAAACTATTTAAATTAAGAGAATCTAATATGTTACTAAATATTAATATAATCTAATCTATTTATTAAAATGTTATTATAATATTATAATTTTTTCTTATAAAATTATAATTTATTATGGGTGAAGGGGTTTTTTATTATGTGAGAGCCGGCAATCACTCTGTAGCGTGGCTAGGGTTTTCCTAGCTGTCATCCTCCCTACTGCTCGCTCGCCTTTTGTGGCTGTCGCTCAAAGGTTCCGGCCCATTGATCCCTCAAGCTTCTGCGTGGTGCCCAGACCTACGTTTGTTGGTTTGCATGGGCTCTCTCGTGATGGAGATCCAAGCCCAGCTCCAAGCCTTTAAGACCCTTGTTCAAGCAGCCGCTCCTTAGGCTCCCTCTCTGCCTCCCTCCAAGTTCATCAAAAATATTGATGAGATCCCCTCTCTGGAACTCTCTCCTTCGCATCCATGCCGAAAATCTCTCATTCTCTCAGATAAATCCCTCATCGGCAAGTTTACAGGGTTGTGGCCCATCCCTAAGGTGGTAGAGCTTAGGATAGCTCAAAATTGAAATCCTATTTTGCAAGGTCAGGTCTCTCTCTTCGCAGCTGGCAGGGTTTTTTTTTGTTTCTCAATAAAGAAGAATGAGACCTTGTTTTTCGATCGGGTCCCTTCTTCATGGGATCGAGAGGGTTTTTTTTTAGCCTCTTGGACTCTGGTTTTTAACCCAGAAGCAGAGATCACAGCTGCTCCAGTCTGGGTAAGATTGCCTCATCTCCCACTTCATCTTTGGGGGAAAATCTCTCTTGAAGACATCGGTAATAAGCTAGGGCGCTACCTGGATAGTGCAGATCCAAAAGGGGGTCAGTTTACATGTGCCCACATTTGAGTAGAGGTAAATCTTGAAAAAGGGCTCCCAGAGGCCCTAAAGCTTACATTAGGAGAATGGACCCATATCCAAAAACTGGATTACGAGCAGATTCCATTCAAATGCAATTTTTTCCATGTTTATGGTCACTTTTCCAAAAGCTGCCCCAATCTCTCTGAATATTAGAAATCAAAAAATCCCCATGCACCAAAAGAAAGAGAGTTCCAGCCGGTCTCTAATCGGCGCCGTCCTCCCCAACGAAAGGAGCCTCAACAAAAAAAGGATCCCTCTCATGATCCTCCTTCCTCCCCTCCGTTGAATGTCAAAATGAACTTCAAAGTTTTGCAGGAAGTTGAAGCTCAATACTCAGAAGCAGCAAAAGATCCAGTACTGGGCGAAGGTCCCCCTTCGGTGACACTTGCCGCTACCCCATCTGCAAAAGAAGCTTCTCCAAGCCCTGCTCCTTCAGGCTCCAAGAGAGATGCTCAGACGTTAGATCATGAGACTTCAACCCAAGCACGACTGGATTCCTTTGTCCCTTCCTCTAGGTCAGAGGGAAGCTCCGATCTGGAATACTCCTTAGCCGCTTTTCCTCCCCTCATCAGAGGGAGAAATACCAACAAAGAACATAGAGAAAAGGAAGCTCCCTCAAACATTTTTTTTGGGATATCAAAAGCGGTTATACCCTTTTATTCAGGGGCATTTTACCTCCCCTCCTAATTAATGTTTTGCTTCTACACTCTTCTCTGCTCACAGTTCATGGGAGTTTACTCTTGTAAGCATTTTTTGTCTTTTTCCCAAAAAATCTCTAGAAGCAGGTGGGATTTATCCCCCATGATATTCATAATTCACAAGAAGGTTAATAGCACTGTTAGAGGTCATCAACCCTCTTTAAGATTGTACGCCACAGATTCAGATTCTGGTTATACCAGAAAGCGATTAATACAATTCTAACCGTTCTTGTCTAAAAAAATTATAATTTTATTATTTAATTTTTAAAAATAAATGTAAGTCTAATTCAAATACAAATTATATTTTACTAAGTTATATTAATGAAAATTATAACAATTAAACAAAAATACACAAGTTCAAACTTTACAATGTTAGTGGTTTCTAATCAATATGTGTTTTCACATTTCAAAATATTTAGAATTGCATCACCATTTGACATTTGGAGCCTTTATGCATTAGTATTATTAAAATTAACATGATATTAAATATTTGGTTTGTATAAAAATACAAATTGAAAAAAAAAATACATTTAAATAATAAAAATGAATTTAAAGTATTTTTAAAATAAATTTATATATATATTTTTATTCTTATCAATATTGAATTAAATCAATTATTATATATTTTAAATAATAAAAGATAATTGACAATGACAAAAAAATGCATCAAATACAAACTCAATCCCTCACAAATTTAATGAAGGATATACCGATTATTAACTCACCAACATACAATGCAGAGTTATGCACCCTAATATTATATTATATAAAATACCTTATGCAATCCCTCACAAATTTAATGAGGGATATACCAATTATTATCTCACCTAAGATACATTATGCAATCCCTCACAAATTTAATGAGGGACATACCAATTATTATATCACCAAAATACAACGCAGAGTTATGCACTCTCATATTATATTATATAAGATACATTATGCGAACTAAGATTTAAAAAAAATTAAGATAAACTATATTAAATTTGTGAAATGTAATGGAAATGCCAAATCATATGAGTCAAGATAAGTTTGTTTCTTCAAGATAATTACCATATTTTGAATAACCTTTGCCAGGCACTGTCTTCGATTCGAAGAATCAGTATATGAAAAAAGAATACAAATAGTCCTAAAATTAAAAAAACCATTTTAAATGTGTGATCTCATTAAACCAACGAAAAAGAGTAAGGAAGTCCTCCAAATATGCATTCAAAACCTGTTTGAAGTAACAACCCCCTAAAACTTTGGGAACAAAATGACAACAATCTGTCTCATTAGAATTGGGGAACAAAATGACAATAATATGGGTTTCATAAGAATACCTAAAGCATTGTTGAGTCTTCGATTTTCTCCTCTAGTTTTCCAATGGCGGTATTCACTTTTCTCTACTGATCATTTTAGATCTCATAAAGCTGCATAAGCAATTAAACCCGTTCAGAAAAAAACATGTCTGTAAAATTTACAACTAAATACCATGAAATGGAATTAATTACTTACCCGTCGTTGTTCTTATTTATAAAGAGCTGCACAAATTGGCCAGTTTTCCATTCCATGAATTGTAAAACGACGCCTATATTCACCACGACGGGCCCTTAGTTGTGGGGTGCACAACACTGCAAGTTCCGAGCAATGCAGACACTCATAAAAAATGACCCCGCTGTTTGGCCTTTCATCTCTACCGAATCAATGTTTTATGGACCAGTTTAGATTCAGCTTTACCCGGCTCTATCATGCGTCGAGAGGGATCAAATATTTAGAGGTGCAAACCCTTTTTTGAAGTGCAATTGTTGAAGCAGGGTTTGCACCTAGAAATATTTGATCCCCTGGGTAAAGCTGGATCTAAGCTGGTTCCAGTCGTGGAGGGCAACATTAATATTTTAGATGATCCACAGTGTGTATATGTTTTTAGTTATTTTTGCAATTGAACTTTACAGTAGAATATTTTATAATCCAATTTTTACATTATAAAATTACATGAAAGAAGCTTAAGAATAACAATGTAACAATGTAAGAAGGTGAATAAGAAGAATGTGATATGATGGAGATCTATTGTTTTAAAACAGATATATTTGATATTCATATTGAATATAACACATATTACAAACAAAGTGATATGAATATGAGCTAATTTATCAATTCTTTCACGAAATTTATCAATTCTTTCAAATGGAATCACACTTCTATATGGCTGGAGAATACTGTGTTGTTTTTTCCCTTGTTTCCTTATCTTGGCTTCAGGCCAATTTCTGAATATAGCAGGCTGGATATTATTTTATGCAACCATCCATATGCCAAATTTCTGGTGCCAGCGGCAAATAGAGATACGTTTACTCGGCCCCGTCTGTGAAGTGAACTCAGAGTGGATGACCTTAGCCAGGCTTCGGAATATTAACCACGGTCGAATGTGCATAAGTAACAGGTTTCTTGACTTTAGTTTTCATTTATTCATCAATCTTCTTGCAAAAGAGAAGCAGAAGGCCGCTGGTTTGCCTGTAATGAAGAACCTTTGCTTACGGAAATTGCAGTTCGGGGCTGAGAATTAAGAGTTAGAGCCGCCGATTAATTTAGGTATATATATTATCCAGGAGTTGTTCGCATAGAGCTCTGACCGGTCCGCTCATATTTGTAGGAATTGACAATCCATGGCAACTTCAATGCATTTGCTAGAAAATTTGAGGGATTGTATTCAGGAGCCTCACGAATTCTTGATTTTGTCTTTCATATTCATCATTATGCATCTCTTCAACCTTGTCTGTTTTCATGGCTAATTCATATCAATTTTATTTTAATTTGCCATTATTTTCGCCCAATTTTGTTATATTAGATGCAGATCTAATCTGGCTTTTCTCTTTATGAATCTAATTAATGTAATTGTTAATTTATCTTACATAATGCGTTACCATCTAACTGGGTATTTTATGTGTACCATCTAACTGGGTATTTTATGTGTATATTCTATAGGTTTAGAAACGCTTCCATCTGTGTTCGCTGTTTGGAAGCTTACAGAGCAGTTGGAAAGCGTTTCCTGTTTCCTGTAAGTTTGAATCTCCTTCTTCCCTTCATTACTCAATGCAATTTGGTTTTAGTTGGACTCGAACATGCAGTATGGCCTTCGAATACAAAAGCAAGATCATTATAAAATCTCCTTAATTTGTGGCATATGATTTTCTTAATCCTCTTCATAAAAATATTTTTGCATCTGTGTATAGATATTAAGCCTAGTTATGGCGGCACTTTGCTGTATATAGATATTAAGCCTAGTTTAATCTTTAAGCCGATATTGTGGTAGCTTCAAATATATATTTATTATGAGCCGACATTGTGAGAGATTTAAATATATATTTATCATGACCCGACATTGTGTCGACATTGTGCCACGTGTCACTTCCACGTTGAGCACGGAATCACACTTCTACCTCATACCGGGCTGTAGAATGCGCCTCTCGGCGCAAACAGGTAGACTTTATCCTAATAAATCATGAACTTTCATGAGAAATACTGCGAATGCTTGATTTTTTCAGAAAATCCCTACTATGAAGCTTTTCCAGTCAAACTCTTACTCGTGAAATTTGAACATAATGAATGGAATGACAGAGCGAAAGCATAGACTGGCTATAGCCCAGGAAAATGATTCAACTGAGATCGAGCGAGGAAATTTAAGGCATACAAAGATGAGGGAAGCCGTTTTCCCCACTGGCAAGACAAAACACAACACGCCTTATCGAGAGGCTATATCTAATTCAATTGTATCTAATTCAAATTTCAAATAGACTGCATAAATTCCGCCTATTTCGAATTCAAATTTGGAATTCAAATTTCGAAGATAAGATGTGCATGGAATCACATGGATAGATGGATGCTATGTAGGTTGTGATTCGATGCTAGGAATGTACATACCTATTTAAGAAGAGACGATTACTACATTACCATATGTGTGCCTCTTATCCTCCGCTTTCATTCACATAACAGAAATGTATGAATGAACTCGCATTTATGAACTGCCACATCTAATAAGATTGATTGACAAGTCATCACATAATCCTCACCAAAACCTATGTGAAATGTCCTCTGTAATTTAGATGTGACTGGACAATGAAAACAAGAAAGGCATGTGGGGAAGGCAGGGGAGTGCGGCTCTCTACTTCAGCAGCACTTAGAACTTCACTAGAAGCTCACAACAATTTGGCATTGTCACACCTCGCACTCACATCTAGTTGTGACTTGTTGACAAAGCTCACAAAATTCACATAAACAACTACATGATTGTTGCAACTGGTTATTACTGCCGACAATACTCTTTAGATGGTGTTGCAGCTAGCTGTTACAGCTAACAACACTCTACTCGACTATTTCAACTAGTTGTGACTGCTCACAGTCACTATTTAGCAACGATTCGATGACCCCTGCGTTCATAAACTTAACAAAAATATTCTACTGAATTAATAAACAACATTTACATCAAATAAACTCTATTTCGTTCAGCTGTTACCACATAATAACATTAAAAAAATAAAACTAAGTTTTTCAACTAAAAAAAGAGTAAAAATAAAATTACACACTAAACTTCAGAGTTTCTATTTCTGCATGTATCACTCTATGTATAATTACGATTACAAGATGTGTATATATAGTATTTCTACTAAGTCGGCCATTAAATTGTTAATTGACCTTTAGTTTATACAAAACAAAATTATTTATAGTCTCACATAAGTAAAAATCGACATTGCCTTTCAGAATTTAGATGTGCACTGCTGGCTTAATCAAAATGGGTTTTCATATGTTAATAATCTGGTTTCTGTTAGGTAGTGAGGTGTTATGGTGGTTTGGCGACTCTTCAAAGTTATGGCAGTTGCAATTCTGGGCGGTGATGCCTTTTCAAAACTCTGGTGGTTGATGTTACCTCTTTAGCGTTTCAATAGGCCAAGTGATGGAGTAATTACTAGGACTCCAACATTATCCCCCTTAATTACTACATCCAAAAACAAAATTTTGTAACACTAACTTTCTGTTACAGCTTACAAACTCCAATATTTTTTCTATGAAGCTCAAACAACTCTTTTCCCAATGGTTTTGTAAACAAGTCTGCAAACTGATTTTTTGATCTGCAAAATTCTACACTTATTTCATTGTTGGTTTATCAGTTATCGAATAAAATGATACCTTCTATCAATATGTTTACTTCTTTTATGAAAGACATGATTTCTTGATAGTGCAATAGCTGATTTATTGTCACATAAAATTTGAGTTGGTTCATTTTGTAACTCTGAAAGAGTTCTTCTCATCCAAACAGTTTGACATGCGACTGTTGTTGCTACAACATACTTTGCCTCAGAAGAGGATAGTGTTACTATGGGATGCTTTTTTGATTCCCATGCTACTGATCCCGATTCAAAACTGAACACATATCGAGATGTGATGTTTCTATCATCTATAGAACCTGCAAAATCACTGTCACTATATCCAATAAACTTAAAATATGAATATGAGGTATAGTGGATACCAAAATTTGTTGTTTCGGCAATATATCGTAGAATTCTCTTTCCAACTTTCGAGTGGCTATTCTTTGGCGATTCCATAAATATTGAAATCAAACTTACTGCAAACATTATATCAGGTCTCATTGCAGTTAAGTACAGAGACTTTCAACTAGTCTCTTATACAACGTTTGATCAACTTTTGACCCATCATCTTCCTTACTGATTTTTGTGCCAGTTGCAATTGGAGTTACACCTAGCTTACAATTCAACATTCTGAATCTTTTCAATACATCATTTGCATACTTAGATTGGCTTATAAAAATACCATCTTCAGATTGAATTACTTCAATGCCAAGGAAATATTTAATCATTCCTAAATCAGTCATCTCAAATTCTGTTTTCATGGCTTTCTAGAACTCATCTGCATAAAGACCTCCAGTGAATATCAAATCATCCACATATAAACAAACAATCAATATTTTACTTTCTTGGTTTACCTTTGTATAAAACGCTGCCTCACTTGGAATTCTGCTAAATCTTTCACCATTCAAATATTCATCAATTTTGTTGTACCAAACTCTAGGTGCCTTCTTCAATCCATACAATGCTTTCTTCAATATATAGACCTTGTCTTCGTGTCCATCTACTTCATAACCAGGAGGCTGTTTCACATAAACCTTTTCTTCTAAAGATCCATTTAAAAATGCAGACATTACATTCATTTGATGTACATACCATTTATTATGAGCAACAATATATAATACCATCCTTACTATATCAAGTCTCGCTACAGGTGCAAATATCTCATTATAATCAATTCCAAGTTGTTGGCTAAACCCCTGAGCTACAAGTCTTGCTTTATATTTTTCAACATCACCATCAACATTTAACTTAGTCTTATAAATCCATTTGATACCAATACAATTTTTATCATTAGGAAAATTTACAAGATCCCAAGTATTATTTCTTTATATGGCATCAATTTATTCATCCATTTCTTTTATCCAAACATCCTTTTTAACAGCCTCATCAAAATCTACAGGATCACATGCTATCAATGCAAAATTTGAAACTTGATCTACTTCTTCATTCTGTTCATACAGTTATTTTAAACTTCTAATCTTCTGACCTCTCACTCTATTTCTTAATGACACTAATGTGGGATTTTATTCATTACTTACCTCTGATTCTGTTCCTTTTCGTCCACCAACATTTGATGGTTCACCACGTTCATGAGTTCTGGGCGTTCTAGCTGGTGTATGTGGAGTTGATTGTCCTTCATGTGTTCCATGCTCTTCTTCTTCATATTCTGCATGAGGTTTTACAACTTCCTCACCAAATAATTTATCAATGCTCCCATCCCATGCTTCTTATTCCTTAAATATAAAATATCTGCTGATGACATACTTCTTGGTGATTGGATTATATAGTATATATGCTTTAGATTCTTTACTATATCCAACAAAAATACATTTTTGACTTCTGTCATCTAACTTTCTCCTTATTTCTTTAGGTACATGTGCATAGGATACACAACCAAATATTCTTAAATGAGATATGCGTTACACTTTTCGCTCCATGCTTGCTGAGGAACTCGATCCTTCACACTTTTTGTGGGGATTATGTTAAGAATGTATACTGAAAAAGTAAGAACGTCTCCCCAATATTCATTTGAAATATGCTTCTCCTTCATCATACTTCGAGCCATGTTTATAATGGTTCGATTCTTCCTTTTTGCTACACCGTTTTGCTGTGGAGTGTAGTGAGCAGTAAACTGTCTTTTAATTCCATAATATTTACAAATTCCATAAATTCATTTGGCATATACTCACCTCCTCTATATGATCTCAAGACTTTAATCAATATGTCACTCTCCTTTTCAGCCATAGCTTTAAAACTTTTAAACACATCAAATTCTTGAGATTTATGTTTCAACAAATACACCCAAGTTTTTCGGCTGTAATCATCAATGCAAGTCATAAAATAAACATTACCAGTCAAGGAAGGTATTTTCATCAGTGGACAAAAATATATGTGTACCAACTCCAATGGTGCTTTCGCTCTATATGAGACTCAAGAAATAAATTTCTCTCCATGATGCTTTCCTAACATGCAGCTCTCACATGAGCTTGATGGCTGCTCAATACTCGACAATCATTTTACCATCTTCTTCTTCTGTAGGAAATCTAAACAACCAAAATGTAAATGGCCATACCTCAAATTCCATAACCATGATTGATCTAAACTCTTAGTTTTATAAGCATTCAAAGAGTTAGTCAAATCATTTCTAATAATCAACGGAAACATTCTATTCTTCATCATTTCTACTATCGCAATCAACTATTTACCTGGATATTTATCATAAATAGTGCATACCTTTTTCTTAAAGAATACTTTGTACTTTTTCTCCAGCAACTGTCCAACACTTAATAAATTACATGTTTAAACCAGGAACAAAATAAACATCATGAATAGTTCTTCTTTTACCATTTTTCGCATACACAAGTGTTACAGAGAGATACTTCCTATGGCTTGGGGGTACCACAAAAGACAGTATGGCACCAGAAATCAATCTTTTCCAATATCCAAGAACAATAAGAAAATCTAACACTAAGGGACATCGAACCGTACGTTATTCTGGACGGTTGAAGTAGATCCCTGTTGAGATTTTCCAATGCAATTGCAATTACAATTTGCTCTCAACAACAACAAACAAAGAAAGCATAATATATATAAATGTGTTAGAGCTATCCTAGAATATATAATCAACCATGTATAAGCAATTAAATACATCCATGGATTCAATATTCATATTCAAAATGCACATGAATTTGACAGGAAAATATATTTCTATTCATAAATTAGAGATACAATAATGACAAACTCTGTCAGCACTTCTGCGAATCGGAGAAACCAAGTCCTCCCCCACTTCAATCCTCCATATCTCGATAGCAAGCTCACAAAGAAAATGAAATCTTGGGAAGAAAACTATGTGCTCCAAGGACAAAGTGATGCACACTCAAGTATAAGCAAAGCTGAGGAAACAATGGACTATAGTTTTCGTTCTCTTCAATTTCTCCTCCTTCAATGTATCCAAGGGGTTCCTTATATAGCACTCCAAAGAGGTAATGGAGGGTCGTATCCAAGCATTCTCAAGGACTATGGAAGGTGAAGAGTTAAGTTATTCGGACTCATATGAGGAAAACTTCAAAAGTATTTGGACTTATGCACACATCCCAATGTACGTGCGTTTGAGGTCAAAAGTCGTGTGTACATGCGAGTATAGCTTTAAAAGTTGCGTACATGAATAAAAAGGTTTTTTTTATGGATGATCTTGGAACATCAAAGTATAATACAAGTTCATGGGGTCTAAGGAGTCTGCAAAGAGACAAGGAATGCCATAAATGTGTTATCTACCTAGTTCGGTAAAATCGAGTATAATAAATGCCCCCTAATGTGTGAGGTCAGAGGGGTAACATGATGGCCGAAATACATTATAAAATCCATCCCATAAGTGGAGTAATCAAGACCCAGGTGGAAGAACCAACCACTCATCACAATGATAAATATCTGCATGTGACTGTAAATACATGTAGCCATCCCGGATACATAAGAGTATAATGGCCATGAATAAGCATGATATACAAAGTGTCATGTGTGGTCATCGCCACGTACAATATACAATGGATAAAGATCTCCATAATGGATGAAGATATCTGATATACACTACAAATACTGGAATCATCATCATGAGAGATGAAATCTCATGAATACTGCACGATCAAGGAGATAGCATATATGGAATGCCACCAAGCTGGAAGGTCTTCTACACAAACTAGTACAAGTATATGTCATACTATGTAAATAAATGTATCGATCTCGAACATAGTAGTCCATCATCTCATTACCAGTCATTGATGTATACCATTGTTTGTGAAAAATATTAAACACATTATAACATATATCCAACGATTTAATTGTCAACCTAGAGAGAGCGTAAACTTGTGAGGTATAGACAAAATATATGCAGGGGCAGAGTATTACTAACTTATTCTAATATTCTAGGTAACTGAAATTAAAAATACATGTGACTGAAATTGAATTAAATTTGCAAAAGCAGCAAATGACATGAAATAAATATAATCTAAGAAAGCATAAGATTGCATGAAATAAAATGATATAAAGCAATCAAAATTAACTTGTGAGCTCACATAAAATCAACACAACTAATTCATAATCAAGACATCAAAATATGAAGAGATCAAACTATCTATTCTAAAATATGAAATCTATTACAACACGATCAAATCTATGACTATATCAAAAGATGAACTAGTTCTCTATTTCTCTATCTCTATGGAGAGGCCTCTCCTTCAAAATGAGGAGAGAACACTCCTATTTATACATGAATACTTTGAATAACAAGATAACCAATCCATAATTACAGATCCACTATTCTCTCATCTCATCCCTTTAAATCCTCAACAAATCCACTTTTCTCTCAAGTCATCCCTTCAAATCCTCAACAAATCCACTTTTTTTCAACTCATCCCTTCAAATCCTCCATGATATCTTGGATAAGATATTCCATCTCCATGATCTTCTCCTTGAAATTATCCCACATATTGAAGATGAAATTCGAATGTGAGGCTAGGTGGTGACTTTCGAGCTTATTAAAGTATTCAAATATACCTGTAATCATCACCAAATTCATACAACTTTAAAGTATAATTAAAATATATTAATTTTCTTAATATTTAACCACAAATTCACTCAAAATACTCAAAAATAAATTATTTGGAAAATGGTAATATAAACCCATATATATTATCAAAGTGGTGGATATTAATGGTTTTATGGAAGGATAAACTATGAATAAGGTGAAAAATGGTATAGGAAAGATGAATAAAATGTGGTATTTTTGTGACTCAACATTCTCCCCAACTGAAGTGTTGCATGTCCTCATGCAACTATACATAAATTTTTTGGCTTTGCATGATGATGTTTGTAACAGTAAACCATTCCATCATGTGAAATGCATAAGTAGCAGCTGATTTTTTTTTAACAAATATTTGTGGCTAGTTCTTGCGTGACAACCATACCAAATGTTGGTTCTTGTGTTAACAACATTCATTTCTTTTACTTGCATTTTTGCTGCAATTCATAGGATTTAAAAGTATACATTCACTGGAAATGATAAGCTATCAATGTTCTTTGGAAAACATTGTCTTCATGTTATGAGTTATGCAAATTGTAATAAAATGTATGTTTGAAGAGACATGTTGGTCAAAGGTGAATAAGATGACGGAAAAAAAATGAAATCACATGGTAATGAATATTGCATTCAATGGTTTCCTAATAAAATGTGCATTCCTTCCCTCTTAATATTGCATTCCAACACACGATTGAGATTTAGAAAATTTTGACAAATATATTTAAATCAAGGTGTTGGTACCAGATTTTTGTCACCAAAATTCTTAGATTCTAGCAACACACCATGCAGAGAAGATTGTGAATTCCTCTCCCGAAATGTTCACTAGAAGTTCTGCCAAAATCATGAGTGTCCCAGTCATCCTCGTTAGTTATTCTCATCCCAAATATTTAAACGCAATCTGATTTATCGAGGTTCAATACTTTAGCCCTTAAACTTTCATTTAAAAATGCTAAATTCCCTCTTATCCAAAATTTGATTAAAGTGTGAACCTTCCATTTTCTCAAATTCATAACTAATGTGTTAAAATAACCTATTTGATTATTTGAGAATTATGATTTTATAATTATTATTTGAAATAAAATGTTTAATCTTTCTACTAGATAGTTTTTATAAAATCATTAAGAAAATAAAAACATTATTTTGCCTTAAACTTTAAACTTTCCATGTTGCATGGCTATTAAAGAATTTATACTTAATGTAAATATAAAGGCATGTAAAAGTTTATGGTTTTCTATGCCATGTTAAAAGGTATGGTTTTCTAAACCATGGTCTATTTAATGTTTAGCAGCCAAAAGTTTCCCAGTCACTAAACCAACCACTCTCACTATTGAGGTTCGAGTCCAATTGTTAAGTCTTTACAGAACACGTTAGCTTAAGATCAGGATGTCTGATAATATAAAGACACAAATAGTTATTACTTTATTTACACGTGGGACAAATTCGATACATGAAAATAAAGTAAAACCACTTGACCTGAGTTCGAGTTCCAAATGTTAAAGGATGAACACACAACATGGTTATGAAAAAAAACATCAAAGAATGTTTCCAAGAGTCCATGTAACTCAATCACATTTATCACCAAGTCATCAAGATCCAATATAGAGTAGATTGCGCCCAAAATCTATGATGAAGAGACAAAAAATGAGTTTTGAAGCCAGAAGCAAGCTGGAGATCCAATACAAGGAGGGAAGGGGTACTTTAGGCTCGACTTAGAGAGAACTTGTCATCGTATTGTTCTCATAGTTTTGAAAAATACCATTAATTGAAAAATATGAGCCCAAGTGTCAAGATTGTGTAAAATGAAGGATTACCATTTCCAGAAAAATGCACGAATGTCATCATAATGTGATGAACAAAACACTTGCTATTTGCACATCTGGAAACTAAAGGAGTCCAAGGAAATTAATTATCCAAGAAGAACACCATATCCTGAGCTAAATTCAAGTGTTGTAAACATTGAATAGGATGGTGGCAGACTATCATAAAAATCACATCAGATATAGGTGTCAAGTGATTTTAGAAGAAACTGGCAGCGAACTCAGGCGTAATTGTGAACATAAATTTTTGATCTCCTTCTTTTATTGGCGTGATTATCATTCATCATACATATGTATAACTATGTAAATTGATCAGGTAATGGAATAAGAGGTGTCCCACTGATCTGTTAGAAAAATATCTCAATGTGGAGGTGGATGTAGTTCCATATGCAGAGTCCTGGCATAGCAGATGAAAATCCAGTTCCGGTTTGGAGAGCCATAACCTGTTCCAGATCCAACACCACCAACACTATCGGTAGCATGCCAACTCATATTTCTTGATAATGAGCTCCATCTTGCAAGTTTTGTCTATGGCGATGAGCGGGTGGAAACACTTGCATGACGATAGCACGAGGGAGGACTGTGATGTCAAGGCTGCGTCGAAGGTATCTATAATTTCCTTTTATTTTTGGTTTCTTGGATCATTTTTCGTCATAATAATATGGACATTTTTTCCCTAATAATAGTGAATACTATGGCATGCTAAATACCGTGTAGAAATATGTCACGAAGATTGCAGATGGTTCAATCTGTTCATCAGCAATAAAAAGAGGTTACACCGGTTTTCCTAGCATAGATCAGCTCATTATGAATGAAATTAATGAAGATTGAGAGGGCGTAGCATAGATGCATGCGTGTAATGCTCACCAAACGACAGATGCGAGGGCTTTTTCTATGGGAACCTATTCGTTTCTATCTCGTGTTGGTTAGGAAGTTATGAAAATAATTATTTAATGCTTGATGAAATTTGGAACCGTTCAGTAAAAAGTGGGATTTGGTCCCATAACCTCTGGCTGGTGATCAATAGAGCCGGTGTCCATTAATTTGACTGTGAGTTGTTGTTACATATTGCAATATACACACGAGATGTCACCAAACGAAGAGTTTATGTGGAGAATGGATTAAAGAGAGATGCTAGGTTAGCATGCGAGGGAGGAGGGATCACTGGAAATTAATAATAATAGGAATGGGAGTATGCACCGATTGTGCTTCTGTTGGAGCAGGATCCCAAAGATCTGGTGGAATCAATATTTGAAACTGCCACGAGGATCCATCTGGTAAGTATCGCGCTTTATATGGATTGATAGGGTCTGTGTGGAGCATCTCATCCGGATGGAGTGGCTGTTTAAATGATAGGTATTCGCGTTCCTGCAGGCATTAAATATTCTATTATTCCCAAGACCGTTTCACCGAGCAAAAATGGAAATCGTGAACGGCCAAGCTTCTATCACAAGCATACTTACTAGCGATCAGCGGCTCTCATTTCCAAATTGTTATTCAATATTTTAATTGTTTTTATTGAAAATGTTTTATATTTGTAGGTTTTAATATGGAAGGACGAATGGGTAGATCGAAATATAGGTCAAAGGATGAAATTGTTGCGATACGTTTGCACGTTGTGCATGAAAGGCTTTTTTTAGGTTTCACATGAAAGGCTCTTTGCATGTTATAGCATGGAGGAAAAATAATCTCATTTGTTCTCTTTATTTTATATTTTAATATTAATATTAATGTTTTAGAATATGCATTGTTTTAGTATATATATATATATATATATATATATATATATATATATAT